>LJIJ01001538.1:0-41698 GCA_001718145.1 Orchesella cincta
CGTAACATCGTCCGTTTCTCTTGGACTCGACAGTCGACTAGAAATAATAAGTTTTGATGATATGGAAGATTGATGAGGAGCTGGTGGTGAAGATGATAATGGTATTAAGGGTGGTTCGAATTGCTCATGTTGTTCATGGCTATCTTCGTCTGGTGTAGCATTGTCAGACACTTGTTCCAACTGTAACTGCTCACTATTATGTTCAGTTGTTGTTCTAGGAGATATGGACAACTCGCAAAACGTTGATGGCACTCCATGATCAGAGTTTTGTTGCTCATCATCTTTATTTCTTCTCGATGTTGCATCTACCTTAATATTCTCATCGGTCACATATTTGTCTTCAATTTCTGGAATCGTCTCATGCTGTTCTCCATACTCGACCAAGCATGAGTCCGTTGCTGATGTCCAGTCCCATCCATCGGAGGGATGATTTCTACCACAGTATTTCCACTTGATGAAGATATCACATTTTCATTGGCTGCAGTTGATACAACTTGTTCTGTGTTTTCAAGCACACTGCTACTACTACAACCACATTTAAATCTACTTCCTGTAAAAACTCTATATTACTTCTCTCTACTACATCTTGTTCAGGTGACAAGTCGAAGTCGTCGTCACACCGGGAAATTCTTGATGTTCAACACGGATTCACGAGCAAAGTCCAAAATAATTTCAGTAGCACTGCTATTACTTAATTCCGCTGAATGAAGAGGAAAAGCGAATCGTGTTTAATATCCTCACGCGTACAAATGGAAGGAACCGGATCTACTAAAGGTGTACTTGCAGTGTCATCTAATATTTGAACCAAGTCACCAAGATGATTATCCGATGAGTGAAACACTGTATCACTTAAAGAGCGTATGTGCTTACTAGCGCTACTACTACTACATTTGGTGATTTCGTTAGTTCTACTACTCTCTTGGTCAGTATCATCGGAAGGAACTAAAGTTACAGGAACATCACTAAATACGCCACGATTTACAGATTCGGAGGACGATAATACGGAGAGGTAGGCTGTTCACTGTCAAAGGGCAAGGCTTCAACTACAGAGGTTCTCTTTGGGGGAGTAGAAATGGCACTAGCAGCATTGGAAACACTACTTGAAATGTCCAAACTGTTTTGCCCTTCCGAAGGCATGGAGTTGGAGGAAACCCCTGCGACACCCCATGAGGCGAAGAACTCTGATGCCATATCTATAAGACAGAATACACTAATTATTGTCAACTAAACTACAAGACTAAATCGTTATTCATACTACAGCTAGAGCTAACTAGGTATTTATTGCTACAGCATAGCAATATATTGCTATCGTTTTCCGTAGCAAAATATTGCTACGATAGCAAAATATTGCTACCAGTTAACGTGGATAAGATAGGGTCACGTAGCAATATATTGCTACCTTATCATTTTCATGCGGTTGACAAGGGTTTACAGCAAAACTAATGCTTTCATTGGAAAGAGCGTACCCGAATTGCTATATAGCATTAATATCAACCTTCGTCAACCATAAATAACCTTTTTATGAGAAAAAATGATTTCTCTCGACCTACCCATGTAAATGCCATCCAGATACGTTTATAGAATTTGTGGATATCGACTTACTGTAAATGTCAAGATCAATCGGACTTAACTGTATTTCTTAATTGCATTAAGAAAGACCTTATCTTGGGGATAACTTTAGTTTTCCATATGCATTTAATAGTATACAAATGAAAATGTATGAAAATATGAATACGACGTTTGTTAAGAAAAAATTCTGAAATGTTACGTGGCATCTGCTGATAGCAATATTTTGCTATCGTTTTCCGTAGCAAAATAATGCTACTAGTAGCATTATTTTGCTATCGTAGCAATGTTTTGCTACGGAAAACGATAGCAATATAATGCTATGCTGTAGCAATATATGCCTAGTAAGCTCTAGCTGTATGGGCCAAATGCAGAAAAATCAGAAAGAGGCTTTGCAGGATTCCAATGTTAAGGTGTCTTTCAAAAGGGGGCTAAAGCAAAGTTCAAAGCCAAAGGGTATGTCATTTTCTCTCTGACACTTGGACCTGTTTCCTTCACATGAAATTTAATTACTTTGTGCATATTTATGTGTTGATTGCAGGTTCGACATCCAAAAAGGCCGTTCAAAGTCCTTCACGAAAAATCCTCGTTTGGGAGACAGCAGTAATTCCAAAGCGCTTCCAATTCCAAGCGTTAAACCCTTGAAATTGGAACATGTTCAAGAGAATGAAATTTGCATAACTGATGATGAGGATGAGGAATTCATTCGTGAAGCAGAGTTATTGGAAAGTTCTCAGAAGCACTGAAGCCGCAAGTGTTGAAAGAACCAATTGTTCCCAAATCATCAAAAAACTTAGCACCTATATTCCTTCCTGCAAGTGAACGTAAAGCTTTACAGAGTTCCAAAGCCGGAAAGGTCAAGAGTGAAAGTGAATTGCTGAGTTCCATTATAGAATCTAATTCCCAGATTGAAGATGCCAGTAAAGACAATCCAAAGCATTTTAATGGAAATGTTGTCATTTTAAATCAAGACCAACCTTTGACAGACCCTTACGAAGGCACAAAGACGAAAGTTTGTCCTTTTTACAAGAAACTTCCAGGTACGATCATCTCGTTATGTTTATTACAGCGATTTTAATTTCTTCATGGTGAAGTCTTATGACAGCTTTGTTTTTTTTGCTTCTCTAGGTGTGCCTTTTTGTGTGGATGCGTTTAACTATGGGCTAATTCCGGGAATGGAAGTGTACTTTTTAAGCCATTATCATTCAGATCATTACATAGGGTTATCTAAGAAGTTTTGCAAAACACTCGTTTGCAGCCGTCCAACAGGTAAGTACAATAAGATTTTTGTGGTGCTGCCATTTCAGTTATGCTAATGAATACTGATAGAATGCATTTTTGTGATCAGGAAATTTGGTCAGGATGAAGTCTTATGTTGAAGAGAAATGTATTCGCAAATTGTGCATGAACAAACCTTACATAATCTGTGGATCTGAAATAACCCTTATAGACGCAAATCAGTAATTGAACTAAATAAAATTTGTTCTTTATGACTAGTTATAATTTGATTATTATTGAAGCTATATTTTTCATGTCTTTTAGTTGTCCCGGATCAGTAATGTTTATTTTCCGTCTGAGAACTGGACAAGCTATTTTGCATACGGCGATTTTAGGTACACACCCGACATGCTCCAAAATCCTTATCTTGATGGATTACGTATAGATTCGCTGTATTTAGATACCACGTAAGTTTTTAGTTTTTTTACGAACCGTTGATAAATATATATTGGCTACAAGACATCATTTCTTTGTTTTAATGTTTCAGATATTGCAGTCCTCAATATGATTTCCCTACTCAGTCCGAATCAATATCAGTTGTTGTTTCATATATTAAACGACAACTGGAATACAGACCAAAAACGCTGATTCTTTGCGGGAGCTACCTCATAGGTATTCTATATTTTTTACTTTACTTTTTTATATCTGTAAGCAAGATAATTTGTCTATGTCTACATTTATGCTTTAGGGAAGGAAAGAGTATACTTCACGTTGGCGGAAGCCATAGGTTCTAAGGTTTTTGGCAATTATGATAAACGGAAGATCTTGAACGCTTTGGAAAACCCTAAATTTTCAAGCTTGCTTGCGTCTGATGAGAATAATGCGAAAATACATGTTGTACCTATGTTTTCCATAAGTGCAAAAGTAAGAAAAATCTAGTTATTTTAATTAGTCAAAGTTATCACGTAGAGTAAATGAGTGACTGTTGATGATTAAATTTTGTATTCAACAGAATTTGCAAGAATACTTAGATAAAAGACCACAGTTTTCAAACATAATTGGTATCAAGCCGAGTGGATGGCAATTCTCTTCTGCAGGCTCGGGGTGTTCTGTCAAGACCCACTATGGAGACACTGTGACAGTTGTCGGTACGTCAGTATATTAATTAAGTACAACTAATTAAAATGTTGTCGTAAGTCAATTCAAGAGACTTGCCTTTCCTCTTAGGGGTTCCTTATTCTGAACACTCCAGTTTTTCGGAACTTCGAGAGTTTGTCACCAGCTTAAAGCCAAAGAAGGTGCAGCCTACTGTAAATGTTGGTAACGCAAAGAAAAGAGGAGAAATGACGATGCACATTGAGAGCTGGCTGAAAACATAATTAGATGAATATAGTGAATAGAATACGCACGGATTTGAGAACTGTCATATAAGTATTAAATCAATTTATGTGCTTCGCCATTTTAACTGCCTACATAAATGTAAACTTTTCGATTTGAATACCATTCATGAACTGGTTGTATGCGCAAATGTCTTCCCATTCATGTGATGCTATGTGAGACAATATTATTAGCTTTAATCGAAACTAATTTTTTAATGCAACTTTTATTAAATGCAATTTTTCAAATTTATACATATAGTAAGTCTGAATGCTAATAAAATCAATGTTTAATCACAACATAGTGATTTCAATTTTACTGAATAAAAAACGTATCAAAATAACCTTCGCGGTCAGTTGTATATTCGTTTGAAGTACATACTTACAATTCGTGTGCTTCAATAAGTTTTTTAAAAACATTTCCTAGAACTTTCGGAGTACATAAATTCATCTCTTGCACTATTTTCTTCAGAGATCAGTCATATTAGTGATTTATATTTTACATTTGCTTAATAATTGTGTAAGAACCTAATCTATAATAAATATACCGTTGTGACGAAAGACTGGTTTTACTTTTGAGCATCACTTCTTTAAGGGAACACATTATTACTTTATACACTAACTTAATTAAAAAACTATGAACCTTAGGCAGCCTTATTGTATATTGCATTATGCAAAGAGCTATCGAACACCATGAAAACCTGTCATCACGGAAGTTTTCGGTTTTCCAGGTTTCAAGTCTTTTGAGGTTTTTGACGGAGGAAATATTCTCCAAAAGCGTAAAGTTTCATCTGCGCCAACAGTCGCAACGGTTGTTTGATCTGGGGAAAGAGCCATCTGTAAAACTCTTCCAGTGTGTCCCATCATTTCACCAACTTTTGACATCTCGGGATACTTCCATAAAGTGAGCTGATGTTTTGTAAATCCATGTGAGCTTAGAATTTCGCGATACGCCTCGCTCCATATAAGCGCAGATACCTGACTTTCAGCGTTAACACTTTTAAGAAGAGTTCCACTGGATACATTCCAAAGTTTAATACAGCGATCATTTGTTCCTCCGCCAGTTGCCAATACATTTGAGTGTGATGGAGACCAGCACATGGCTAAAGAGTACAAAAGTTTACTATGAAACTTGTCTGAAGAATGATTATTCTGATAGCACGAATGTGTGGCATAATAAAAGAACTACCTTTAATTGCTGCTTGATGATCCGAAAATGTACAGACAGGTTGGCTGGTACTACTCATATTCACAGAATCCCAGATATTAACTAAATTATCATTTCCTCCCGTGGCACAGAAACGTCCATCAGGCGACCAGCGAACACCACAAATCTAAAACAATTTAAATATGCAATTTTAATATGATATTTGATATTACTTCCTAAATAACAAAATGTCATATGGCAAATTAAATTGCTTACTTCTTGTGCATGTGCATTTTCTCGCTTCGTTACTTCATGTTCAGCTATCCGCAAGTCGTGGTGACGAAGTGTACCTAGCCGATTTCCTTCAGTTAACATGTGAGAACGAAAACTCATTGCAGCTATTCTTTCACTGTCGTCGGTCCGAAGATTTCTTATCATCTTTACCCTCTCCACATCCCAGATTTGCATTCTACCAGTATCTGTGGCACACACGAGATGACTTCCATCCTGGAGCCAGCCAAGGGAAGACACGTACAACAAACTAGATTAAAATAGAGGCAATGGTAAGCAAAACCTAATTAAACAACAAAATCGAGAACCACAAGTAGTTAACACAGTACAACTAGACTCTTACTTATCAGTTGGAGAATCACAGGGAATCCGTTGAATTTCAGCAGAATGAGCAGTCCATAAATAAACTTGATCTCGTAATGCAATAGCCACCACATTAGTTGAAGACCAATCTAATAAGTTCAGGTAAAAATCATCTACAATGTCTGGAGCATCCAGTACACGGTCAGGGGATTTCGGATATACTCTGTATTTGCTAGCAGTATTTTGACTAGTGGCACCGGATCCTTGGTAGACCACTTTCAAAGCATTTTGGTAGCCCTAAAAGGAAATTACGTCATTTGTCAGACAATAGCCCTCGAAACATTTGAAAAATATATTATGTATATGAAAATAACATGGCATAATCATCTCACCTCTGGAGGGCCCTTAGGTTTTTGGGCAAAACTTAGAACTCTAACGCTGTTAAGGTCTGACACTCCCAACATGTTCTCAGTTAAAGACTTGGAATACAAACTATTATTTTTCTTATTTTCCGAGTTATTTCCTTCGCCTGAAGCATCCGATTGACCGCTGGCTGCCTTGAGACTTTTATTGGCCGCGTCGTTAGCACTTTGTATTAGATAATGAGCCATTTCAAAATTGCTCCGATCTGGCACAAACCTATCCACAACTGGAGTCTTGGCAAGTCTATTACTAGATTTATTCAACTTCTTATCCGACTTCCCATTTCGACCATTGGGGCTTTTGTTGACGCTGATACTCAAATTCGCAAACGACCCATTGATGCTCTGGTGAAAACTTGAAAATGAAATAAAAGATTCACATGAAAACCACCACCAATCATCATTTGAAATTTTAATCAGACAAGCAAGCAAGTATTATACCTTCCAGACGCATCCAGGGCTTTTCGAACATTGGCAATACCAAAGGTTTTCTTTATTCCAGCTCCAACGTGCTTTCCAGATATAGCAGGGTCCATCTTCCACAAACTGACTCGATTGAACTGCAAGTGTGTACCTTAAAAAGTCCAAAATAGAATGTATATAATAAATGTACGTAAACACTAATCATAAACACTGTAACAAGGAAACGATGCAAATAATGTGGTGGCCTATGTGTGTATGTATTCAGCTACTAAATGAAGACTAAGATTGTCATATTCAGAACATGGATTTTGCATGCAACTAAATCGTCTACTCTGTAACACATGATAATTACTCCAGACAGTCCAATGAAGGCAAATTAACTGATACTGAGATCTTTGTTATGAGTGCATGCAAAAATGACTATCTTTTAATGCGTCAAATCAAATGCTTGGCTTAGAACATGCGAAGGGTTCTGATGCCACCCAGCATAAAAAAATGTGTCAAATCACAAATGGCAGAACTTCATAAAAATTCCGAGCTGGGACTTCACTGCTCAGTTGAAAACTTTATTTGTTGATTGTAAAATCTGCTTACCTTTTTGCTTTGATTGTTATCCACTCCGGATTTCACCGGCCAAACTTCTGGAAATTAGCCTATTCCTTGTTAACTTTATAAGTTATGTAACAATTATATGCACGAAAAATTATGAAATGATTTTTTTACAAAAGCATTTTGTATTAGTTTGAACAAGAAATATGAACAGAACTAAAATTAAAAAAAGACACACTAAAGCTAAATGAAGCTGAAGTTGTGCATGAAGGAGAAACGAGAATGAAATGTCAACGGATAATTTTTCCCGGACCACTATATACAAACTCAAGTATTTTACCTGTTGTGTTGTTTTGAGGTTCTGTCTTATGCATGGGATAATCCTTGTACGACCAATAGCCTCGTTTCATTCTTTAGGAAATCTGTACATAAGATGCACGACTTCATATCAGCAGAGCACTTCTGGGTGTTCCATGGAAAGTTGTAGCTTAAAAGTCTTATAGGTTTTACTACATGCATTTCGTCCTACATTCCATTCCATGGTTGGAGATCGTACTAAAACGTACAACAAAGACTCTTTGGATTTGAGAAGAAATGATATAAATGTCCATTGACTTGACTGCTATCGCAGGTTGGGACACAGGCATAGGTACATACGACTAGAATAGAATTCATAAGCTGGAAAAGATGATAATGATAAGTCTTAACTACTTATGATAAGCATAATATACATTTTATTCATATAATCTAAGATTACCCCTGCATTCTTTATTGGAATATCAGTCTTTGAAGATTTGGTTCGGGTCTCTCATAAAGTTAAAGGTAAAACTATTTTTGGACATACATTTTAGATCCATGCATGTATTCCGTGTTTTGCATGAATCCTGAATATTAACACACCTTGAATAATCCCCATGAGAGAACCAACCACTTAAATGTTGAATGACTTCAGGCCGAAGTCTCCGGGCAGTTAAGTCAACGTTCGTACTTTCATGAGTTTTAGGATGCTTTTTGGACGTCTATATAACATAAAGTTGAAAGTGATATGCATATTATATGACATTTCCAAGACAAAGATCATGCAAAATTGCTATAATCGTGTCAAATATTATAATGTCATAATGCCAGTTTTGAAATAATAATTTTTAATTTTTAAAATTTGATGTAATTTCCCTAATCGAATATTACTATAAATGAAATATTTCAACAATTTTCTCTAAATTCTAGCAATTTTATTAATCTCAATCGGTTTATCAGTCAGCTTATGAAAAAATTATAGTTTGGTTTCATGAAATTTTTTAACATGGTCGGGAAACATTGTGCTCGTTGCACTGGAGGAATTTATACGGTGGAGAACCTCAGCTAATAAAAAATACTATCATCCACACTTACCTGCGGTTAGCGAAATACACCTGGATTGAGAACAATCTATTGTACAGTCATGTTAATTTGAATAGTTATTACTTGGTACCATTGCTCTCATTTGTTTATTCATTTATTCATGTGCAGCGATATGCAACGTGGTATTAGAAAACACACAAGAATGTGGGATATCAACTCTGAAGGAAATATACTGCCGAGAATGTTTCAGGTCATATTTTAGTGACAACGGAAGACGCACTAATAATAGAAGCTGTTCAATAAGCGAAGAAATTGAATATGAAATATTGAAGCAGCATGCACATTCATTAAGACATAGGGAACAAGAACAAAGTCCCGAGCAGTGCGCTCAGATAGAACGAGTCCACGAAGGTATCATGATAGGTCATCCAAGCAGTCAGATCATGATAAGGACTTGAGTGAAGGATCTTCAGACACCTCAAACAAAGCAGCACTGCAAAAACCGCCACATAATAATAATTTCGACATACTTATATGAAAACACGTCTGATCTAAACTATGAGAAAATGGTTAAACCTTATGGCGTAGAACGTAAAGTTTCTCGTATACCCCGACCAACTTCCGCAACTTCGAAGAAATGTTTAACATCTAACCCCACAAAGACATGCGTGTCTGTTTAAAAATTAACGAATGCAACAACTGAATGTCTCATAGCTAAATGGGCGAAGTGTTTCATTGGTGCAGCCAGTACACAACAAAGAACTAATCATTCCAATCTGGTAAGCACTGGAACGGGGACTTCAACCACTAGCTTCTTTTGTCCTTCGACGCCTCGCCCAAGTTCCGCTAGTCCATCAACGACTCCCACTAAACGTCAGTGTGCTGCATCCTTTAGTACTTCCAATAATGCTTTAAGAAATGTTGAGCTCCAAAGAAATCCTGCGCAAATTAAACCTTCACTAGCTCGTGCGGAAGAAGTATGAAATCAGGGGATACCATCACACAGGATATACTTTCTTAATTAGAAGAGAAAGTTCAGACCTTATAAATTTCAAGAACTTAAATCTAATCAATAGACCGCCAGGATATGGTTCTGATGTTGCATCTGCATTGCCCCGAAACATTTACAATATTACATTTGACTGCCCTATATGCATCGGCTCGCTTGTCCACAGCGGAGGTATTCACAACCCCAAAGAAGGGGGTTCGAAAGGAAACGTCGTTACCCATTGCGGACATTTGTTTCATCGGGAATGTATGGAAAGCTGGCTAAGAATAAAAGGGTAAAGGTACTTACTTAGATTCTTGAGTATCGACATTATTCCTGAAAAAGTTCATATTTTTATTTCATACTTTTGCTACAAAAACATTAGTAACAATCGATGCCCAATTTGTTCAACCCTGTGTGTACCAGAAACACTCCAGTCGGTTTATTTGGAATGCAATGTGTCAGTAGATGAGAATTCGAGAACAATACTGGCTAAAGAGATCAGCAAATTTGATCAAAATAGAACAGTTAACGAAGCATTTCAAGTTTTAAAGTATAATATACGCCACATTTGACACATTTTCTGATTGAGAAGAAACTAGGAAAATTAGACACTGCAGTTCTATAAAATATGTTATTTATAAATATAGATCGGAATACGATATCTTAAAAGCGAGATTTGACGAGATGATAGCTGAGAATGAGGAGTTCTCTTCAAAGCAGCAATAGCTTCATCCTTCAGAGTGCTTACGATATGGAATGCAGAAAAGGTTACAGTTACAATGGTACTTACCACAAGATGATTAATGATTATAAAATTTATCACCCACCATCTTTCAATAATTAAAACCAAGTCCAACATTGTTTTATACTACAGGGAAAACAAAAAATTGATCCGACAAATGGAAGAATTACAACACAATAGACACTGACGACATGGTGGATGATAACAACATGCACATCTAAATTAACAGTTAATAAAAAAAACTGATTAACGAAAACACCTTTTAAATTGTAATTTGATCTTGATCACAAAATGTTTTCTTTATTTTTTATACTTTTAATTGTTTTTTCTTCTTTAACACAGATTAATCGTATAGCCTACGACGCTAATTTTATCTTATAAACCTTAAAAATTACGCATTCATACTTTAGAATTTTTTACGTACGCTATCGATACAAGTTTTATGAAAATCTTTAATCATACAAGTGACATAACTAAATCAATATGCAAATATTAAATATTAAAGGAATTTATTAACTGTATAGCTAGCTATTAATTTATTACCATCGACGTTGACTGCAGCAGCACTGACTGAACAGTGCTTTTTAAATAGATAACGACAATGTAGGTGCATTTCTTCGCTCGGATAAAATCAAACGTAGCGATATCTACCTCATTTAGTATGTATACCGAAATTCTATACAAGAATAACCATTCCATATTTCTTTCGTGTATTTACGTGCAAAGTTAAATAACTTTTTATCCGACCAAACTTCAATGCATACTACTTGTAATGAATAATTATTGGACTGTGTGTAAGAAAAGACAATAACAGCAGTATATAGAGTGTACTTAGTTAAGTAAGTCGTGTTGAGTACACATCATTTCTTTCAAAATTGATTTGGAGTGTTTCTTTGAGACGTTCGACATATGACACGTATAATCTCAATTAATAGCAGAACAAAAACCAATTGACGATACAATTTTTGCGCAGGTAATTTCAAAATGCTTGCATCAGTAGCCCAAATTAATTTTTTTTTCTCGTTTTACAGTTAGGTAGCATATAAATAAAAAGATAAATCGATTGGATTTCAAGTAGGAAAGTACACTAGTGAAATTCTATTGAACAGATAAATTGTTTAAAGAAGAACTTAAAAAATCAGCATCACTTGGGTACACACTAGCATTGCACCGTAAACAAAAATGAAGCAGCATCACTAACCTGTCAGAATTGATTTACAGTGGTCTAAATTGAAGTAGACAGGAATTTAATTCGTGGGACAATAACTGACTTCAGATAGTGTAATAATAATACATTCGGAAGATTCTAATCTTGGCTACAGCAGCAAAGAGATTGCGAGACCATTTCACTGATTTAGAAACGTTACAACAACAACTTATTGATCATTGTAAACCCACCAGTCTTTTTCATAGCCTTCGTAGACATGATCCAATAACACTTGACGACGACTGTCACAATAGCGATACTTGTCTGTACCTGTAATCAAACATCAAGATGTTAGAACTCAAATTAAGTAAGATAATAGGGTGTGTCTTATCAACTTATGAAAACTTACTTTTTGCTTAATATCAGCCAAATTTTCTGATGTAATATCTCTCTCCAGATACTCTGATAACTTTCTGTTGCAGACTCCAAGTCGCGTTGGTTGTCTTCAAAATAACAGATTGGTTGGTCTTTTGCAGGTAAAAGGCAAAAACATAGGTGAACATGAGGGTCTGTCTACATTGACACAAAATGTCAACAGCCTAAAAAAACATACATTCGATTAATCCATGTTCCAATAAAAATAACATAATTTGAATTAACGGAACTCATGGTTGACTTATTATTAGTATTATTGTATTTCTGTTAGTAGTTTGTCATACCTTCTTCAAGAACTGGACTTCGATCCAGGACATGTTGTGCTGTTGCATTTCTTCCATCTTTTCCTTAACTGAAGCGTATAACTTATTCTCGAACTTCAAGCTCTGCATGTGGTTCATGTAACGATTACAGTAAAACAAATAGCGTTGCAGAGCAGCCCTTGATTTTTCCTGCGCGTCTCGGGCAGCTTTGGCTTCTGACTCGTCATATCTGTTGCAATTATACCATGAAGAGCCGTGAGGTTCCCACGGTCCCAAACAGACCCAGCAAAAGTCTGCCTTACAATTCTGGTTCTTGCACACCATGTGATTACAACCGCCATCCTTCTCAATAGTGGCATTACATTTTGGACATTCCTACAATGATTAATAATAATGTGAATTGTGAGTTGATTGAAAAATGACTCTACACGATTTTCAGTACAAAATGAATAATAGAATAAAAAGTACCTTAGTATTAGCAGCTATCCAATTCGAAGTTTCTGAATCATCATCGCATTTTTTGAGCCACTTTTTGAGCCATACACATTTAACAGGGTCATGCCAGTTATTGCCACACTGAAAACAGAATGTGTGAGTACATGCGCAGGTCACAGGTCTCCAATCCACCCATTGCACCCGGATGGCATTAGTACAGTCCGCAGATGGGCACCACCTCATCAACCGATTGCACTGAAAAGACAATAAATATCCGTTATGGTAAATAGTCTTCCGCTGTCTTTTTAGAGACTGTATTATTGCATTCAATTGAGTATCATAATTACCTGTACGAAGCTGTTCGTGATAAGATGCTGATACTTAAGTTTAACTTTAGGATCGGTCACTAGTTTCATAACTGTGGCATCATCAACTAGAATTGGACAATTGTGGGCAGCGCATGCGATAGTTTGCCCCATGCCTTCTTCCATTATTTTAGTGGTTAGATACTCAGACCAGCATTGAACGCAAAACCGATGTCCACATTCCATTCCATACATCATCTACATATTCAAGTTTTAAGATCAGATTCACACAATTTGAATTAAATACAAACCAACTTGTATTAATATCCTTTACACAACACTCACCAATGATGGTTTCTGCATATAACATATCTCACAATCTTCTACGCCGCTGTTTGGTACGACTATAGGTGTTCTCGACACAGTTGGATTCACGACTCTCGCTTCTCGAAATAGTTGTTCTTGATCCCCATCGTAGTATGCCTCTAACAATTTTTCCTTATCCCATCCAAAATGATTTAGCAAAATCCGCATGGTGGTGGGTGGTAATTGGAGAACTACGTTTGCCTGAAAACAGAAAAAATTAATGTTCAAAACACTACCAGCTAACTTACTTTTGAAATGTCAATTAAAAACAGCCAATACCTCACGAATGCAATCAACCATGTGTTGAACAATTTGCTCTGTGGAGAGAACTTGGAATGGGTACTCATCATCTGAACTCCTCTCCGTGGAACCTCTTTCTTCGCGCTCCATGGCAAACTCCACATCTTCGCCACTCGACTCATTTCCACTGTCCTCGTACTCCTCAGAAGATTCCATGGTGTGGCAATTTTCTTCCGCCTGAAGTTTTTCAGCTAGTACACGGTCGGTTTCTTCAATTAGTTTGAGCTTCTTAGATTGGACAGATGAATGCGGAGCTTTAGTGATACCTGTTTCAACATTAAATTTACAAAAACACAGTCATTGATGTCGACACCTAATTCAAGATACTAATGCCATTTTACGATGTGAAGACTACGACTTACTTTTACCCGATTTACTACTAACTGTTTTACCACGGGAAGGACCAGGTTGTGGTTCTACAGCTGTCGCTTCATTTTCGCTACTCTCACTGAAAACACAAAATAAAACCAATTATTGACATGAATACACATTGCTTAAGACACAAGATCCGCTGATGTTTCTGTAATAACATGCACTACATTTGTAACATTCAAATTAAGTTATTTTTAGAAAAAATGCCTCTACTGTTCAACCTAAAATCGTCTGTTCAAAACTAATACATACATCTAGTTTACTTCTACATGGGTACTTCAAGAACGTTTATTACAATGAAAAAATTTTAACCTCATAAAATAACGACGAGAATTGGAGCTGCTCACACGACTCTTTAAGACTGAGCCACAGCCACTGAAGGTAGCAGATGTGCAGAAAAGGTTTCAAACTGACTAGCACAAGATATGTCAACTGTTTACAATAACTCGAACGGAATTGCCCCAACGCTCAAAGACTTACAACTTATTTAGATAACACTTCAACAAGCTACAATTCAAACACAAAGACCAGTTCACCTACGTACGTTAAATACCTGTCTACAGAGCTACGGTGACTAATACGGAACAACAATTATATATTCTTCAGTCGGTTTTGGATCTCTAATTACATACAATTGACTTTATTCAGGGCGAAGATATCGAAAACACCTTACTATCTGCGACCAACTCTGATTATAAACTAACTACTAAAAACCTGAGAATAGACTAATAAAGTTATTATTATTATAATACCACCAACAATGAACAAGCTACAACCTCAAAAAAATCACTCCAACTAATTTCTCTCCCCCTCCACCCTCTCAACAATCTTACTTATCCTGCCAAAATTTACTTTTCAACCACCTCATCCATACGGCCAATTATCAACTCGCCACCTTAATCAATTAATTACTCCTAGTTAAAAAAAGAACCAATATAATTTATTCCTTCAAACTTGTTCCAAAACTCTTCTAGTTCCTTCCTGATTCTATCAAAACCTGAACAATCAAAACCATGAAAATCTACCCGTAATTTCCCTGACCGTATCACATAATCATCTTATCTTCCCAACTATTATTATTATTATTATGATTTGTAATTCTCTTGAACTTGGTAAAACAACACTGCGTATGAGTGCAAGTAACAACGTCGTGTTTTTAATGCAGAATGTGTAATGTAACGCAGATAGGTATCTAATTTGATGTGGACATGATCCAATCCCAACCAACTATAAATAAAATTTTCCTTTGTAAAAACTAATAGCAAACTGAGAGAGACTACATTACATACTTAACTCAGTTTCGTCCAAAACATGCATTACTACTAAATGGAATCAGAGTATATTGTATCTAAGAACAAATGCTTTTGAGTTTAAGTAATGTACATTGAAAACACAGGCAAGAACGAAGCAGCATCAGATCAACACAAAAAAAGTGAAGAAGAAGACGACGAGACCAGTCGTCAGATGATAGAAGCAGATGCAGAGATACATTACGTATTTTGTTTGCTGTTGCTGTCCACAAGTCCATAACACAATTTTTATGTATCTTTTTTGTCAGTATACCTTCCTATTGCGTACGTGTATTGCACCTTATATAGTAAAGTTCATATCACTTTCTTTTCTTTACGTAAAACCTGAGTATGTACTACTTTGAGTTAACTAACACAAAGCAGAGTACTTTTTGTATACAAAGTTGAGCTCGTATACTTTCGACAGCCCTATATAGAGGGCATTGATGCCTTTTTATGTGCCCAAAAGTTTATGTACCTGTCATCGGAATTGAGAATGGGAGCAAGAACCTAAGACCCAAAAGACCTCAGTGAACAAAGGTATGCATGGGATGAAATGGAGTTGCATTGCATTACAATTTCAATGTGTTGTTTGTCTTTGTCCCCTTGTGTATTCATAGGCATAAAATGCATTATAGACAAGTGACTACTATGCTTCTTTGGTTTGCATTATTGAATGTCCCTTGTATATTATGCTCGAGCTAATTTTTAGTTTGAGTGAGTGAGATTGAGATGTCAAAGTCTATCCTGGGGGAATTGGCTTGGATGGAGAGAATGAAAAATGTTTGCAAGGTACGAAGGAATATATGTGGTTGAACAATGAAAAGTTTTGCATTGTTTGTCTTACTTTGCAATCCGGTTAATGGGCTCGGCTCTTGTCTGGGCCGTGCTTTTGCCACTTCCGGTCGTAGTTGGATTTCCACGGTTGTCCATAATCACAAATAGATTTTCCCGTTTTCATAGACGCAAGTACTAGGAGTGTTTTATTGGGGTGGAGGGATAATTCCTTGACATGCCTGATTGTCATTGAGGAGGATGATTGAAATTGAAAACCAAGGTGAGTTGGTTATCAGCATGTGGAAGGTTGTATTGGGAATTTGGGAGAGAAGCTTGTGTCGGAGTAGTCCAAGAGGAAGCTATGATCTCATTAGTCACAAATAATTTTGGCTCATATTTGAATTTGGTACGTGTTGGAAAGTGAAGATCTTATTTCGAAAGTTGGGACCCCTAATGAAATGAATAAATATTTGTGAGATAACAACTACGCAGACATACAGACGACGTTAGCATAAAAAGTATCTATGGGAAATCACCATACATACGATGCTCTGATTTATCCACATTCGGAGACTTTGGTGCAGTCGATGGGGTTCAATCGGGGAACTGTAGTGTACTGGTTTAATCAAATTTTGAACGTGAAATGCATTTTAAAACCTGAACCAACTGTAGAAATTGAACCTGAGTTGAGCCAAGTAGATTGCATAACACTTTAAGCTTAATCGGCAACTGGAAACTATGTATGTGAAACAAACAACGCTTCTTAGAATGTCTTCAAAGGTCAAGTGTCTAAAATTTCCATGTATCGAAATGTATCGAATTCCTACATCTAGATTTATTTCACTAATAGCTATATCTATACAGTATATGCATCAGATCAGTTTCATTTGCGTGGGCGAAGGCTGAACACGTATGTCGTAGTTCAGAATTTCCCGTTTTGATTATTTTACGAATATGCATTTCATGTATATTTGAGTTGATGAAACCGATTGTAGCTCATCATTAAACTCATCAGTTTGAGGAATAATTATCACCTAATCACACATAGAAAACCGGAAAACATTGTAGCTCTGCATAATAAAAATACGAGTGAAATATCATCATCATCTTCATACAAAGTAGTTTCAAGATCGTAAGTCGAACCGTAACGCTAATCTTAATTAGTTATTTTCAAGGTGCATATAAATTTGATATTATATTAGATAACTGTGTATAGACTGTGCGGTATTAGGCATGTAAAACAACAATGGTCAATTGTCTTTTAGTAGTCGTTGTTAGTGTAAACTCGATAATGATTTTTTGTGTAAAACGGATTCAATTTACAAAGCCTACTAGTTTTACAATCAAGATCCTCAGAATGACTTTTGCTCACAAATTTACAGGTTATCAACTGACAACGTAGATAAATCATGTAGGTAAATGGAATTCTCAGCATTGTTTTGGCATATCATCCAAAATCACGTCAATATATTATGACATGATAATGAGGTGGTATGATTTACTTTCATGCAGTAGCAACTTCCTTGCAAAAAATTGGCCATGAATTTCATTACAATGTTATATTATAATAAAGATTGTAAAGTACATCTACTAGAAAAAGCTTACAATTAGCAACTCTCCTCTGCAATGTGAATTACTATATTTATAACCTTGCAACTGCAAGATAGGTTTAGTGACACTGACACAGTAATTCTAGATGTTGTATACATACAATCTAGTCGTTGCGGAAGAACCCGATGTACGTGCTTAAATACTCTTCTGGGTGCCATCATTTGCTGTACTCTGCATGCATGTTTTACTGTAAGACAGGATCTTGCAAACTAAACCTGTTTCCATTAATCTTATCACGAATCATGATATACCCAATGTACATGCTACTTCAGCATGAAATAATCCTGTGACTCCTTGCAATCAATTTTTAAATGAGAGGTATCATAAGTAAACCTACACATTTCAAAAATATACAGTTACGCATCTCATACCTTTTGTATGACATAGGAAATGAGCCGACAGCCAACACCGGGAAATATCTGTGCTGCAGATAACTGTTTCCTGCCATTTTCAACGAGTATAACCTTCGATATCAAAATCTTTTAACCAGAAAAATGAAAATCTCCTATTATCTTCATCGTTTTATCATCTTCCTATTAAATTTAATTCACATTCACTTGCTACCACCATTAAATTAAAATAGAACCATTATTGCAATAACGATCCACTTAATCATCATATAATGTAGGTATACCATTTTGTAGTTCCCTTTTGATTTTTATTGTAACTGTAGCATAATAGAGTTTCATATTTTCTTTGATTTATGCAGGATGAAATGCATCCACATTGTTAGAACAATAACAAAAGCAAGAAGGAAGTAAAAATTTGAATCCAAGTAATTTTGTTGAGATCTCTCAAACGTTCATCATTTTCCTTCATGAAATTGCATTAGCTCAGGCAGTTGTTTCTCTTTCCTCACAATCTTTCTTCGTCTTACTTGGTCGGTCGCTATGCATGTGTACTGTATATTATGTTGCAACCAATGTTTCGATGTAATGCGGATTCTATCAAAATTGTAATCTACAAGCCTATATAGTATATATTTCAGCCAAATGAGTTCTTTCATCTTTCTTCATGAATTGGATATCAGACGTGATTCTGATGAAATCTGAAAACACTTTTCCTGCACAGAACTGGATGCCTTGAAGCAGGAGATAAAAATGCGTTTTTGGCATATTTTATAATTTAGGGGTTCATGATACCCCGTCTATCTGTTCTGCCTTCCGTAGTTTCTGTGTTATATCGAAAAACGAGCTCAGTTTCCTTCAATAAGTGTTCTATGAGAAAAATTCATTCTCTCAAACTATTTCGTGAAATAAGTACTTTTTAAAACGAAGGATGATGCTATTTGTGCTTACATCATCAACCATGTAAGTTTGATATGCTACATGAGAAATTCAGGTTTCGTCTTCCTGGTCATTTACTTGCCCGGGACTCATTCTGAGGCTGAATCAACCATGCAAGAACAGCATCATCATTCGTTTCGTATGTTATACAATTTCTGCACACAAGAATGATTTCATATTCTTGTGGTCAGCATGCCTTCACCCAAATGTACCTAACTTGCCAACAGCCTCCACAAACAACTTCTCCCGAGTTAAGAAAACTGTCTAACAGTAAGCTTCTGACTTTGAAGCGTATAACTCTGTTTCGCCACAGGTCTCATTTGTCCTTAACCAAGGGCCAGTCAAGTTGAAATCTTCAATCTGAACTCAAGTACTTCATGCGATTAGGGACTTGACCGAAGATGAGAAAACAGAATAATATCAAAAGTTTGCAACCGTGAAATCTCGACCCAGCTCTCGGTCTCAAATCGCTACAACCAACCAAACCCAAGACCACCATCATCATCAGCTCTATCTCCGTTCTTGAGGAAAATTACAGTGTCTTTTCTGGACTGGGAGGAAAGCATCAATGCATGCATACTCGTACCAATTACATCATCTCGCTCACCTCAACCAACATCACGTAATTTGCTTAAAGTCTTTTCACGTGCTACTTATTAGTGCACTTTGCTTAATTTTTAAGTCCTTATGGGAGATTCATTTGCTCACACGTGAGCTCGATTTGACTCGTGATTCTATGATTTTTTTGCTTACATACATACTTAAAACTTTGCTCCTAATGATCGCTGTACGAATTGATATTGAAAAGCAGATAAGGGAGGTTGGCTACAACAGGTGTCAATTAGCATTTTTGTTTAGTCGTGATTATCTAGGTATTTCAAGGTTTGGGGGATTACATACAAAATGAATGAATTGCAATGATAACAACAATAGAACTACATAAGTACTTACCGCATAAACACCAAAATTTCGTTTTTTATGACTCAAATCATTTCGAAAAAGAAATCATAAATCAGCACGGATCCCGTTCGATACAAATTTTATGAACTCATAGTTCATGAATGCATGTCAGTGAATGATGTACAAAGTACTATGTAATAGGCACACAGTCTCAGCAACAATTTGCAATCTTCTGAGCCATTAATACCTGTACCTGTTTTCTTTTCTTGCGCATCGATCTTACGCAAGCAAACAATGCTTGTAAAAGTAAATAATAAAAGGGAGCAAACAAGCGTGGAAATGTAAAGTGATGTGAAAAGTGTGTAGACTGCAGAGATTGGGGATGAGGAGTAGAAAAAAGTATAATGAATGTTTCCGGATGTGTTGTTATTATTATTTACTATTTTATGCATTTTGCCCTCCATATTGAGACTGAACCATGCTATTATGGTGCTCAGCCAACATAAGAATTACCGTAAGCTCCTTTTTTATTACTTTTGTAGAACAGTCTACTTGATGATGTGTGTATTTGATTAAAAGTGTTATTCAAAGCCAGGCTAACCCTTAGCAAGGGTCTCTTTAGAGAATACTTAGATCTTATTCACACGAATCCTGCAGAAACAACAAAACCTGTCTTCTTCTGCAAACTTATGAATAGCTTATTCGGGTAGCATAAATATTAAAAATACACGTTCTAGCAGCCTACTTTTAGTTTTTAGTTAGATACACTTTTTTTAAACAATATTCTAACTACAAAGTGAGATTACGAAAATCTTCTTTGAAGCAGTGTGCTTCTGCTTAGCTTTAATTAATTGTAGGCTTACAATTCTCAAAGGTAGTACAAGTTTTCATATCCGAACATTGCAAAGGTGTCTAGTGTCGAGTATAGTAGTATAGTGTTTTATTGTTCCATTCCCATTATCGTCAAAACTTTGTGCTCATTAGTGCATTTTGTTATTACACGCGAACAATGTTGAGAGCGTGCGTCTGGCGAGTCAAAGTTGACACAGCTTTTGTTCCAGTAACCTCCAAATTGTGTGTTTAGCATTAGCAAACTTGGTTCTGGAATAAGGAAAATCTAGCCTAAATACCTCCAAATCATTGATCATTGCAATTTTTAACTACCAGTATAATCCTGACACGTAGTCGATGACTATTACAAGTGGCTTTGACCAGTTTTATTTGAAACGAAGATATTTCAGGAAAATAGTTAGCAGCTATACTGCAGCTTTTGCTGTGATATCATGAACTAGATTTGATTACAAAATCAGTCAACATTTTACAAATACCCTATCATTGGATTATCCAACTTTAGTATCCATTCAGATTCTGTAGTTTGTGAATTATTGTTGTAATATTTTATCTACAGGTCCCCTTGTAACAATTATTACGTTCATAATATGTATGTATCATTTTTATGTTTGCAGTCTTTATGCATAAAAAATACTCCAATAGTGCTCCAACATTTTTGCACTGAAATAGTGATTGTAATGGTGAAATAGAATCAGCAAGAGCAAGACCAAAAGCTAATTGTATTGTGAGCAAAGTGATATTTCACGCGTGATAGTGGAACACAAAAAAGGAAACAAAAACAAGAATGTGGAACACACGCTGGTGCTGATGAAAAGTATCGAAAACCATGCAAGCGGTACATTGCATATTGCAATATTGACGAGAACACATATATGTATCTGTTACAATTCATTGTGATATTGATTTGACTGATGAAGTGGATAGACTTTTGTAACTTTTGGATTACTGAATCGGCTTAATGTGTACACGGGCTTGTGAGGTGCTACGAAAAGGCTTTGGAGTGGCAAAGCATCCAGAGAGAGAACCATTTAGTAAATCTTGTTGATCAATGGCATGCCGAGTTCCGTTCAGTGCGCAGTGTTGGCCACAATTTGTGTAGTAAGTTTAAGAAAACTACATGAAAAGCAATAGGCAGTCTTTTACTAATGCTACGAGTTTACCTGTTTTTCTACCGTTATAATACATTGCATGAAGAGCTCTCATGTACGTGCGAAAAGAATTTGGGGAAATGTACAACTCCTTTCTAGCCAGTTCCGTGGACGTGTGCTGTAAACTGACAACAGACATGCTCTATTAAAGAGCAGAACGACGAAGTGGTAGTTAAAACATGTTGTTCTTTCCAACTTTTGTATTTTCTGCCAAGCCAAGTTAAGAGAAGCCTCCAGCTCCGAATTGCTTTCCAGTGTTGATACACTCTTGCTGGAGAAACAACCTTTTCCAGACTGCTGTCTCCCCGTTTGATTAAGAAAACAAGTTTTGTAGCCTCTCCGACTCTAGTAGCACTTTGGTTCTCATAGACAACTTCAAGAGTTGGGAAAGCTAAAGAAAGTTAAGCAAAGATATTGCTACATTTTAATACGCTGCAGTAGTGAACTGTGTTTCGTTGTTGACCGCTGCTATTATTACGCATTTGTTTATTTAAGCCCGAAAATAGGCCAAAGTTTGGCTGTACGACTGATGTGTTGAGTATATTTTAGCTAATCGTACTAATGAGTATAGTGCAGTGCATTAATTAACAGCATTCAATGGAATAATTATAGCTGGTAACATAGCTTCATCTGGAATTGTGTGCTGCACCAACCAAACTTTCGATTTTATTATACACATTCACCCAACTCATCATGCATCCATGCTGCATAATTTTGGGATCTTGAGGACAGGACACCAAGTTGAGATGTAAGTCAATCATTGGTTTAATTACTTTTGTGATTATCTTATAAGTGTCTGGTAAAACTATTCATCAAATTGCATCAACTTCTTTCATACTTAATATCAAAGAGGAAGCACCGTCTACTGATGATGTGATTAGAAATAATGCATTATGTACATCTCAGATTTAGCGTGTAAAGAGAGTACAATCACCGAAAGAAAGGTTGCCGTATCTAAACGAGGACTTTGGAGAAAGCCCAGAGCGGGACAAGGAAGTAAAAATTCTACGCATTAACATAAAAGCAAAAATACGTAGGTGTATTACCGGAAATAGCCGTCGAACCACTCACTCACTACAGATCTAGGACATTGATCAACGGGAAGAAATCATTCAGTACAGAGATCAATGTCGTTATTGTCACTATGTAGAGACTTTATTCGTTCATTTCACTTGCGATATCCCAGCATATACATATATGGTGAAGTAATTATTTGCACAACCCTTTGCATATATACGAGGTACACACGTAGTATTGAAGACTCGTTTTATTATCGATAACTGCACCATGTTTAGCTCACAAATCAGATAGAAGTGGGACCTTGCAAACCAGAATACAAAACACAAAATAGTAACGTGATGAATTAAGTAAACATGCCGACAGTTTTTCCTCGTAACAAGTCGTTGAGTCATCAAACAGTTCATACATTGTGCGGAAAGGAATCATACACGTAAACAGTTAAATGCTTGAACGCTTGTTGAATTCTTAAAAGCCTGGGCGGTTGTGTATCTACTACTTGAGTTCCGTTCGATGGGAACGAAATTCGGAACCTAAAGGTTATAGGATTAGGTACTTTTACCTACATTTTACAATCTGGACCGTTGCTACATTGTTTCAAGGAATTCGTCCCACACACATTGAAAAGACACTTGGGGCTTGGTTACGGGATACATTATGGCTAATTCCTGGAAACTCTTGATCTAAAAAGGACCATAGCTTTTGTCGTCGCTCCGAGAAAAAGGAAATTATACTGGCTCAGTTGATGCTATTGAAACCCATTTCATGTACTATGATAGTTTCACTATCAGACATCATTGGCAGGCTTAACGTTCATTCAAAACACAGCATGGGTAGACAAGCTTAGATAAGTACTAAATCAACACCTGGTGTTCCACAACATTCCTACTTCACTGATCCCACACATGTGCATGATTTTACTAACAAAATCAAATTAACGAACCTCAATACTTTTAATTTTGAGATTAGTTGGCCACTTACCATTACCATTACCAATAGATTATTTCAACAAAGCATTAAACTGCAAAATCCATTATCCTTCATGGAACTGAATATAATGTGCAATATTCGTATTCTTTGTATTGAATTTTCAATAAAAGAAGACTTTCTTTTTCATTGTGGCCTTGTCGTTTGCAAATTCCATTTTAGTTGTCAAAAATATAATGCGTACATGCAAAAATACTTTGTGAGCCATGTTTCAGTTAGTATTAAAAATAGAAGTAGAATGATCCTTGGTTAAAAATACGTGAGGCAATTCTTCGCATCAATGAACAGAAAAATTCTGCTTCATTCCCGGATTTATTATCATTGCTCCATATCTGAAAACGAGAGCGACTCGCATGTAACTTAAACAAACTGGATGTGTTTTTACCGATAGTAGTAGTCCTATTTTCAAGTTTTCCCCTAGCGAAATATCCGCTTGGCATTGTGCAGAAGGTATACCATTTTTACATTGATATACATACAATACATTACAGATATAAGATATTCCCTTAGCTGTTTGCACTGAACTGAATAATTATGACACGGCCAAGTTGGTGTGGTGTTATCCCATCGCTTTCTTTGACACACATTGCTTTACACATACGTTCTTTAACATGTACATATTCAGCGGAGAAAGTTGCAGTGGATTTACCATCGTCCGCTTTAGAATTCTAGGAACACGGACGCATACGTAGGTAGATGTCTAAAACACTTGCATTCTTTCACATTGGTTTTAGTTCGGAGGAACTGGCAAGTGTTACAAGGCAGCCATATTTTTCTTTGTTATATAAAATGTCATAGTACACTTTTTGTTTCCAAGAATCCAAGACCTCCTGGTGGTCTTGCCGGAATAACGTTCCAAGAAATTGAAGTTTTCTATTAATTTCTGTACGACTTTTGATACTTTCGGTCAAGATGCGCCACGAAATCAAATGCTTAATCCAATCTGTCACATTTTTTGTAACACCTTATTACCCATGAAATAAGTACGAAGGTTGACAGGGAGCAAATAAAGTTACACCAGAGAAGCATGATAACAACATTTGTACTTATTGACCGGATCAGATTACATTTTTATACTCCTCGGTCATCGTCACCCCTTCCTTTTTCAGACAAATGAAGCTCGAGGTCTTGTCTTAAGTTTATTACTTGACTTCGACCTTGGTAATATTTTTATGGAATGTCGATTTGTCCGTCTGTCTCCATGTATAAGTTCAACTGGAGCAGCTTCACTGACAGATTTTCTTCTAACAGTAGTATTATTCACGATATTGACTGGCAACTGTGAGCATCCATATGTAGACGAGACGAGGGGCATTCTAAGAACTGTGTTGTTTTGTACATATTTGTAATAACTGAATGTCCAAAGTTTTTCATTAGTTCTTATTTTGTACTTGACATCCCATCAATTCAAAAACGAGTATTCTATGCGATACATTTTCATTTGATTGAATTCAACTTTTATGTTTCACAATCTCTTTTGCAAAAGCGCGGAGATTCTTAGAAAATGGTCCCTTGTGAAGGTAGCTCCGTGTTTCAACACTGTCAACTGCAGATGACTTTTTGGACGACCTTGTCTGTTTGACTAAATAGATTTTTATCGCATTACAATAGCATATATAGCCAATACGTTTTTGTTTTAATGTAGAAAAATGTACATCTATAAAAAAAATCAAATCACGCTCTATTTAGAATTTGGAACCTCTATCCATCACCTTTTTTTATTATGAGTATAGAAAACCTTGAAATGTCTGTTTTGCCCTGAACATGGACCTATTTAGGGCCTTGCATTCTCCATCAACCCGAAAATAATACCATAAACAGGGAAAATAATAGGTGTTTCAATCCGGTCATGCAACGTAAAAACGAAAAACGTGAAGAATGAGCTGAATCACAAATTTTTACATGCGTTACAAGTTAGTTTCATATCACTAGAAACAAGACTCATTAATGGACGCAAACCGCTTCACCACAATGTAGTTTATACAAAAATTTACCTGGGAAAAGTTACACATATTTGCTTACGAAAAGCAGCATATTATGCTAACCAAAGTTCACGTTTCTCCTAGAAGCACAAAAACTTCACAACTACCAAAAATGCTAAAGAATACGACGAAAACCCATGAAAGGTTTCAAATTAAGTGGTTCAAAATGGGAAATAAAATGCAACATGTGGAACTCAAAACGTCAAAACGTGATGACTTCCGGATGAACGTGTATAGACTTACATCCGTTAAGTACGACGAGCTGAGATTTGGAAAGAATGAGGTAGTTTGGCTACACGTTTCATTATAAATGAATCACTCATGCAATAGTTATTCACTTCAAAACCCTTGAAATAAGAGAACTGCCATTACAAAAACTTTCTTACTTTTATGGTCTGTAAACGTATGTATAATGTATATAAGTACACATGCACATGTATGTATATCAAACAACATGATTATATACTTTTAGGGTAACAATTTGTCATCAAATTACCATTTTATCCGAATAGCATTGTATAGTTTGATTCTAATTGACAAACTTTGGCCCATTTTTGTTCGCAGATGCAGATTACACATATCGATTGAGGAAACAAGAATCGACTTCATTTAATTCAATAGAGCAAAAATGTCCATGAAAGTTTTGACAAGTTCCGAGAAGCTTTTGCTTTCCTCAGTGGGCATCTTCGCTACTTCCCTCACTCTCATAGTCATTTTTTGTGTGGTAAAGAAAAACTGTTGGCTGCACAAAATCATTTGGAATGACGGTAAGTTGAAATTTCTTGCTACTTTTACTTTCATAGCCTTAAAACTTTGTTTATGTTGTTGTTAAAAACCTTCTTTGACTGCCTAATGATGAATTGATCGTTTCAACTATTCCAGATAAAAAGAAGAAGCACAAACTGGATGACATGATTTGTATCAGATATCCCCCGGATATATACCCTCCTTCCATTGGAATTTACCGTGAAAGTAAGCTCACATACTTTTCCTAATGTTTTTTAAGTTACGAGACGAGTGTATGATTCCGGAACAAGTTTTCACTTATGAAACAACTTTCCCGTGTCTACACTGGTCTATCTATACACACACCAACATAAAGATTATACAATACGTCTTCACTCTAGTTACTAGAGTCTAGTACCATAATGATTATGCAATTTTCTATTACGTCGGAAGCGATAAAACATTATGGATACATATATAGCGTCTATCTGGCTGTAGATTAGATGTTCAGTTAGCCATGAACTCAATAAGTATACTTGCTAGTGTAGCATGTTCTTTCTTGATATTGATATTACTTCAAACGTCTTTTTGTTTCTACATCCTACGTTCTGTTTCTATAATAATTGTGTCGGGGAAAGATGTTGAAACGGTTCGGTGAATAATAATTTGCTCATTAAATGAGAGATCGGCTGCCAATAATTGTGCCGTAACAGCAAAAAATGTTCAACATGTGCAACTCAAAGTCACATAATGTAGTCACTTGAGTAGGTTTTAGTTTGTTCTACTGAAAACCTACGATCGAGTCTACTAACCTTTTTGTGCAATTATGAGGGAAAGTTATTTTTTGGAAACGAAACTTCATCAGCTTTAATTTCAAAGGAAGTGGTAAAGTTGTGTAATGTATAAGCAACAACCACGCAAAATCTCATTGAGTTGTTGCTCTAAAAGTTATGTGTCAAATATGCACGCTTCGATAAAGGCTGAAAATGAGATTTTTATGAAACTTTACGATTTTGTCAATCCTCGCACTACTCTCTTTACTTAAGCTCAACAAACTTTCACATTGTTTTTCATAAACAACTTTAGACATAATACGAAGCCCTGAAGATGAGTTGGCAAGACTATTCCACTCGCCAGCCAAGAGGGATTCAACCTACAGCTCGATGTCAGAGACGAGCAGCAGCAGTACTTACGATTTGTCAGGCTCTTCACAAAGATTGACAAGTAGCAGTGGCAGCAATTCCACCGCAAATCCTACTCCAGTTACAAGCACAACGACACCTGAGACTCCTGGAACGACAGCTCAAAGTCCTGACTTGACATCTGGAGGCGGTGACATGACAGAGCCCAAGCAACAGGGTGAAAGTCCAACTTTCTCCACATCATCCACCATTGTTGCTGCGTCAGACCACTCATCAACCGCAGAGACTGGCAATTCCCAACCGCAAAATAGCCAGCGGGCAGCAGCTGCTGCACTCGCTGCAGAAGCAGTTGCTGCAGCCAATCAACGACATAATAATCACTATCAATCCATTGCCAACAGTAATATTCGGCAGCCATTCTTCACATTTGCACTCAAGTACGAAGAGGACAACAACTTGGTTCGAATCGATTTCATTGTAAGTAAATCTCCTTTTTTCTTGCTTAATTACAACATTATTTCATCAATTGACGGCTCGGTCACATCACATATCACAAGCAGAAATTTGACAAAGTGGATTGACGGTTATGTGGTTTTTTCCATTATAACTTTGAACTAGGATACTAGATAGCTGACTTGTTATTTTAGGGAAACTCATATAGACCGGAGACATGTCAAAGCTTCAACATCAACTGGCATAATATGGCTCTATATGATGGGCTATTTCATCAGTTTCATACATCTACTTATTTTACCTATACATTATCATTTTTGCATGGAAAAGGCAAAGGGCCAAAATTTCACCAAGCAGAAATGGTGAAACTTGAGTGAAAGTGATCATCTTATGATACAAAGTAAACGCACTTCCTTTTTTGAGTAAACATTTCATCGTTTTACATCATTACAGGTTTACACATTCGTACTTGCTTACACTTCCGGATTATATGTGCACATATGCTCATATGGAAATTTGGTGTCTTTGCTTATAATGGTTCGGGTTGAATGAACTTTCATTCTTTTTGTTCATGGTAGACGATGTAAAAAGTAGAGGAGACGGGTTAAGTTGGCAAAAACAGAATATAATGACTTGTACTGTATCAATTGTGGACTCAAAACCTACGCGCAGAGTGAACCGAAACCTGATTTCACTCTTTCATTTACCAATTTATCAACCATGTATATTATGATTCAGACATCTAGTGATTGTCTTCGACAGAAATCTTCTTAGGTATTATGACTGAGCTATTAATAGAGACCATTTGATTACTTGAAAGGGAAACTTTCACAACATTCTAATATTATTTTCTTATCGTGACGTAAAAGCACTAAACATTGTTTAAAGTGGCAAAAACTCAACATAATTAAGAAAGGAGTAAAAAACTACATGTGATAATGTTTCACAAAACTGTTTTATTAACTCACTTAAAAAGTCGTCTAAATTGCCAGAAAGCAGGTATCACTAACGACTTCAGCATATTTATAACAACAGCCTTACAGACTTTTGTAAAGTGCAGTATGTATTGTACCTATAATGGCTTCAAATAACTTAAAGATTCACATAGTATCTGTGGACATAACTAACCTAAAAGTTTCTAAAGTTTTCTTTACCAACATCCCATCAACATTTTCTGTTTTATCGTTTTGTTTTACCTGTTCTTCTTTCTCCCACGGGAAAGCATTTTTGGCATTGATTCAACTACTATTTTTATAAGTACTCTACTAAGAATCGTTTATTTCCTGTTGGCAATTGTGTAAACGTTCTAGAAAGCACTTTCTTGTTAAATTTTTCTACATCCTTGGGCATTTCAGACTCACTCAGACTGTAATGGTAGCATTATTTAAAAATAGTAGTCTGGCCCTAATGGTCAATAAACAAATATTTTGGTGAGACTTCAACGCTAAATGAGTGCCATCTATACACATTTACTCCGTTTTCGGAACAACGTAGATTTGCAATACCTTAGTACTTCTACAAAAGTTTGTAATGACAACCGAATCATCTAGACTTTATACAATTGAATTGGCATTGAGTCAGAATAAATTTTTCAGCCTTCAGCATAAATTTTCTTCATATATCTATGATGATCATGATTATGCATCTTTAATTAAATAAATCCAATGTTGGCTCACTACTACAGAAGAAAAGGCGTTTAAAAACGTTATACTGTGCCACGTGCCACTGCATTAAAAAGGAGTAATCAATGAAAGACTGGTTCGTAGTTTGAAGGGATGTGTAAAAAATTACTTGAGGAAGTTACGAGGTGAAAGTTGCACTTTACATACCACGTAAAAGGTCTATCCATATCGTTTTTAAATTATAAATTTTGTGAATCATTTCCAGAATTTTCTCAGACATTTCGTAATGTTCTTGTTTGTTTTACTGAAATTGAGTGGGTGTTTTGAGGGCATTTTTAGACTGTTATTTGAAGTGAATGTTATCTTTCCAAGAAAATTGCAATCATCAAAGAAAACCTTTATTTTCGTTTCTCAAAATTCAGGTTACAAAAATAAAAGGATTGACAATAGCAATTACGTACTAAGGAGGCAACTGACAGATTTTGATACAAAACTATCACTTTTCTCATGTTGATGTTTTTCTATATGATCTAGAATGAATTCATGTATCTGTTTGCATGTGGGCATGATTTTGTTTCCTTGTTTGTGTGAGCGAGCATATTATTTTCTATGAAAACTTCATCAATCGCAGATTCACGTTGTGTACATATTATTACTTGCGTCAGTAAAATGATTGGTTAAACATGAATTTTTTGTGTCTTTATGATTCAGGAGGCACGAAATCTTCCACTTCGTGAGTATGTGAACCAACCATGTGACATATTCTTCACATTAGAAATCCAGCCAAAAAATCAGCACTCGACGAAGCCTGACATTATGCGATACAGATTTGTGACCAAGACGTTGAAGAAAGCAGCAGATATCTGTGACTTTAGTGAAAAGTTTTTGGCACAACTTTCCAAATCCAGCTTAAAGGTGAGTATTACAAAGTTATTCTGCTTCGCTAACCCAGAACTCATTAAGTATACGGTAGCGTTGGGCAACTTTCGGTTTATGTACATGTAAGTAACGAAAACCTTCGTCATCCTAATTAGCTACTAATTTTATTCAATCCCCTGTAATTCTAAAATATATTCATCACGTTCGCTGGACACGAACATGGTGAAAGCTCAACATCAGCCGTATTAATTTACGCAGAAGGAAGCTGTAATCAGCTAATTATGTTTTATTTCCCAATTTATAGAATTATCTCCTCCGCTTCAGTGCGTTTGATCAAGATAAACATGGAAATCCGACGGAGTTGGGCTCCACTACATTGACGTTTGATGACTTCCGAGATTTTACGCTTCAAAAATTAATTCTGAGCTGCTCCCTCCAGGAACCTATCATTGTAAGTGAGAAATAACGCAACAGCAATTTTCCATACACGTTTCATATTCCCCGATGACTTTCCCTTTGAGCACATGTTTTTTCCCCTGTGTCCCCATATTTCATATACGGGTAAAACATGACAACACGCCAGCGTAAAATCGAAAAATATTTTCCCGAGTATAAAATTCAGCTATACTCACATCAAATGCATGAAAGCATCAAAAACAACATTTATTGTTTTGGCATTACGCCCCAAAACCTGTAAGCACCTTTGCTTTCTATTTTAGGAAACACATTTGTGCAGCTTTTTAGTTCTCTAAGCATAAATAATAGTCGTGATAGTATAAATTAGTTAATGTACACAAAGGTACTAGAATTCATAAAAGGTTTGCATAAGTACTTAATTAATACACTTTCCGTGTTACTCCCACCCGTGAATAAAATCTATTGTAAATTTCGTTTTGTGTATTTTAATATGCATGAACCAAAGAGGCTTACGACGTGCAAATATTAAAATAAAATTTTTATCCTACGTTGCGAACAATCGTTACAGGAAGTTTAAATTGAGAATGACAGATCAAGTACAGCTTTACAGATGATGACTATAGCTAGATGTGAGTGGGTGGTTAGCTGATGACTCACTTTTATGGTATTATATTTTTCCTTTTCCTGAAACGTATGACTGATTTGTTTTTCAGATCTAATATTTCGATGGATGTTAGATTTGATATTTATTTTTACACTGCTTAAAACTACAACCTATGAAGCATGTGAAATAAGAATTCTCTTTGCAAAACTCGAAAGACGAATTCAGCATAGCCTCAAGTGTATTTACATTTACGTCAACACCCCAAAACTTTGTTGATTCAAACGCAACCCATCCTATGGGATTTATGAGATTTCTTCAAATAGGTCAAGAACACGATCGTGACATCGATAGCCAGCTTCAGATAAAGCGGTAAAGGTTACAAGTCGCATATCATACTGCTTGTCAAGCTCGGTTTGATGATAGCACATTAGAACTTCCTCTTGATTAAATGTAATGAAGTAGCAAGGACAAAATGCAGTTTAAGTACTAAACTGCTAATAATGAATATCCGGTTTGGACATTTGCTTGTCGGTTTCCATTATAAAAGGTGTTTATTTGTAAACCAAAGTCAAACTGAGAAACTGAATGTAGCAGTGCTGTTGTGACATTTCCCTGGCATGTTCCAGTTTGCTGAACGAACCTTCAACATTTTGCATACGTTTAAATTAAACTCTTTAGCCTTCACGCTCACCACTGCGAGTTATCCTACATGAAGCGAATTACAAAGTATACTCAAACAAATGACGGTGCGGTGGATGGAGTTAATATGGCTTTGATGTGCATTTCTATTTTGTCATTTAATCCCGTGTTTGGCTCAATCAATTAGAACCCGCATCAAACAACAACATCTAGCCCTGGCATTTAATTAACCTGTTGGTTTTGCTTCCTTCGCCATACATCAAAGTGGTTAGAAGATAGAGACATCATGTATATATACTGCATGCAAACATCGTTCTGATATGTACGTATCTTTTCTAGTAGCCCTTTGTTAAGATGAATGAAATCTAACATCTAAAGAAAAACCAAAACCATAACCAATGGGTATTTTTAATCATCCTATTACATCCGTGTTGATTTTAAGTAACATAATAATTTTCTGAAGGCACAACACTATGTGCTTTTATGAATGAAAACACAGCTAAATCCATTGAAGTGTGTTTATTAAAGGATTCCATTAAAATTTGTTTTCTAGAAACGGGCGAGATACTGATTGGTCTTTGTTACCTACCCACAGCCGAGAGGATGTCTGTAACGATCGTAAAGGTGACTAACCTAAATCCCTATTTCAGCCATGGAACTATCACCAAACAGAGTAAGTTTCAAAGCGTTTTGCTTCTAAAGTTGCCTCGAATGTACGTAGAGTGGTGTATATTTACATAAACAAGTTGGCATACTCCTCCTATTGATATTTTGTATTGAAAGGAAAGAGTAGGTATATACACCAGTGTTTTTCTAAAATATCCCTTTAATCCTCCACAACCAAAAAGTAGGTCAGGTCAAACGAAATGACAAATTAAAAGAAACTTGCTGTTGCTGTCTCTTTAGCCTGGCTTTGGATAGGCTTTCTTTTTCAGCAGTTGTTGATTGAAAGAAAGGAAGGAAAGAAAGTTACCACAAATTGTAAAACTTCGTTTATGAATATATAGATTTTCTATCTATTATGCCAAGGTTATTCCTTCCCTATGTGAAAGCTAAAAGCATTGGAGACGATATCTGAAACTATATTGTTCATGACAAGAGCTAATTTAGGCATAATGTTTTGCATGGAGAGGTGAGTGGCAGTAATGAGTGCTACCTCTGTTTCCTCAACTTTTACTTACATCGCAGTTTTACTCTTACTTACCTGCTGTGAAAAGCATGTAAAAGAACGACTTTCCGGTGAGAAAGCTTTGTAATTGTACCTTAAAACCAACGCATGGGAGAGTATACAAAAGTATAAATATGTTTCCTCAAATGGGTAAATTCTCTGAAGATGATGGCTCCAATGAATAGATTTGCGCTGGTATGTTTGCCACGAAGAATTCTATTTCATACGTCTTATATAGTAATGATACTCGTATTGCGACCCAGAAATCTACAAATATGAAAATAGCGTTACTCCTCTCTTGGTACAATATTGAGCTGATTCAAAGAACTAAACTGAAAGGCTCCTACTTTTAAACATGTCCCATTCTACTACCATATCCCTGCTTCCCTTTCACTATCACCTCATTCTTCTCTCAGCTCTTGGTTGTAAATTTCAAGCTCAGTTTATTGTAGTATTTAATCGTAATTAGAGTTGTTTGCTTTACTATTTATATTATTCGTTGTAACAATCAGTCAAGTTAAACCATTTTAAACCTTAGTTAACAAAATTTCGACTTTCAAGTCGTTTGTGGTGCCATTACAATGGCTGATACACCTTTGGATTTGTGCAAGTCACAACAAGAGATACCAGTGACCGTGGATCAGTTAACTGATTCTATTTTACCTGAAATCAAGAAATTAGTGGCTCATCAACTTCATTCACAGCGAACAAAGGATTCTTGCCACTATCCCTTCGGTGTACAATCCGAAGGTGATGCCCATCATAAAGACCACCATCATGAAAGTTGGTGTTGTCATTATTTACACTTTATTTATAATGTATGGAAAGGGCTTATTTGATTGAAACAGTTTCAATCTTTTGTAGACTCCAGTCCCGAGAGTGACGAGTCTGATATTGAGGTCGATCCATTGAAAACACTGCATAATGTGCAATGGGACCCTCCACAACCTACCAAGGATGCCCTTGATTCTTACTTAAGGCGTGCTCTGAATAAAGACGAACGCCGGAAGTTTCTGGAGCGATTTCCAGTTCCAAGTATTCCGTCAGCTCAGGTGCCAAAACTGGACTCTCCAATTCAACACCTGATGGCCCAAAAGAACATAAACATTCGTAATGTACCAGGCGCTTTATCAGTAGAAGCTGTTCAGGTTCGACTATTGGAAGCTGTGGGACCACTCTCCGCCATTCATGTCGCTGCAATGGAGTCAATGAAGAACGGAGTGCTCATGAATCCAAAGGCTGCATTGGAAGCTGTCAATCATGCCCTCCTGTTTATTGGAAACGCAAATGCACAAGCGAACTTTCAAAGGCAACGAGCAGTTCTTGCCAAGGTCAACCCCACTGCAGTTTCCTATTTGACAAAAGATGCCATACCCACTGACAGCACTGACTTGTTTGGAAATACAATTCGCAAGTCCATTAAGGAGGCAGCTGAAATTCGTAAAGAATGGGGGTTCACAAATCAGAATCGGGATAATCGTTCTTTTGGCTCATCATTTCGCTTTCGCCCTCAGTTCAGTCGGAAGTCACCCAGTGGATTTGGTTATCCTAAGAATCGCTACAATCCAATTCAAAACAGAGGCAACCCGCGACATTACAATCAGCGGCCACCGTACAGATCTCAGTCGTTTACGAATACTTCACAAGGAAAAGGTGAGTCACCAAAAATTGGTGCTCGACTTAGTCATTTCATTAATTATTGGAAGACAGTTACAGATGACCCATGGATCCTTAATTGTATTGAAGGATACCGTTTACCCTTTTCTGGGGACAGACCCCAAAGGTTTTTAACTCCTAAACCCCATGTTGTGGGTGCAAACGAGGAAATAATCACACAGGAAGTAAACGCGTTGCTGGAAAAGGATGCAATAGAAATAGTAGAAACAAGTCATTTCCTAAGCCAGATATTTTTAGTTCAAAAGAAAGACGGTGTGTCGTGGCGTCCAATAATTAATTTAAAACCACTCAACTCTTATTTATCACACCATCATTTTAAGTTGGAATCGGTGTCCTCCGTTCGTGACATTTTATCAAAGGGTATGTGGATGTGTAAATTAGATTTTAAAGATGCTTATTTTTCTGTACCAATTTATGCGGACGATAGAAAATTTCTGCAATTTAAGTGGAAAGAAACCACATATCAGTTTAAATGTTTGCCATTTGGGCTGTCAACAGCCCCTTACACATTTACAAAATTGACAAAGCCACTTGTGGCTATCCTTCGGTTTGAGGGCATTCGACTTTTGATTTATTTGGATGATATTTTAGTAATTGACAATTGTTTTGATTCTACGAAAAAATCAATCGCCCGTGTACTCGAAGTGTTTAAAAGTGCTGGCTTTCTCATTAACACCGAAAGATCAATTCTGGAGCCGGTCCAAGAAATCGAATTTCTTGGAGTTATAATCAATTCAAATGACATGACCTTTTCTCTCCCTACTGCGAAACAGAATAAATTGGAATCACATGCTAACACTATTTTACAGAGCTCCAGTTTGTCACCAAGGATGCTTGCAAAGTTCATCGGTCAAGTAACCGCCACAAAAACGGCCGTGAGGACATGCAGCTTAAAAATCAGAAGCTGTCAATTAAACCTCATTTCCACCCTTCGACAGAATCTCGCGTGGGATGGGAGACTTCAACTGACTGCAGAAGCAACGGCGGAATTGATGTGGTGGTCAAAAAATTCAAATCGTTTGCCCCCTTCTCCCATAGTTTTCGAAACTCCAACACTGGAAATCGAGTCAGACGCATCGCTGCAAGGATGGGGTGCCGTATCAAATGGAATTCGAACAGGGGGAAGGTGGACTGCAGCAGATCGCTTACTGCACCAGCACATAAACCAGCTGGAACTCCTTGCTGCCTTCTTGGCAATGAAATGTTTCGTGAAGCCAGATTGCTCAGCGGTAAAAGTGAAAGTCGACAACCGTACAGCTGTCGCTTATTTGAACAAGTTAGGAGGAACCCATTCAATCAAACTGAACGGGCTCGCAATGGAAATTTGGGAGTGGTGTGTCAACAACAATTTATGGGTCACCGCGGAGTACCTCCCAGGAGCCCTGAACAGGGATGCAGATTGGGAATCGCGTCATTACAACGATTCAAGCAGTTGGAAACTAGATTCCACAATATTTCAAGCTTTGATGGAAAGAGTGCCGTGCAACGTAGACATGTTTGCAGACAGAAGCAACAATCAGCTCCCGACGTATTGGAGCTGGCGGACGGATCCAGAAGCAGCAGAAACGGATGCTTTCTCCAGAAATTGGACAGAAGTGAAAGGATATGCCTTCCCACCTTTTTGTCTGATCGGTCGCTGTCTACGGAAATGTATAACAGATCAAGCGCAAATTCTGCTGATTGCGCCGGTTTGGAAAAATCAGATGTGGTATTCTGCCCTTCTTCACAATCTAATGGCGAAGCCTTTACTTTTACCAGCACATCAGAAACTTCTCCTGGACGCTCAGAACAACCCTCATCCACTCACTATTCAACGCGAGTTACAACTAGCGGCATGGATGATATCAGGGGACCCAGTTCAAACGAAGGAGTTTCGAGAAGAACAGAAGAGATTCTCAACAACTCCATACGCACTAAATCAAAAAAATCATACAGCAGCGCATGGAAAGCTTTTAGTAGCTGGTGTAGTGAACGGAGTCAGGATCCCTTTCGAGCATCTGTAAATGATGTTGTAGCCTTTTTGACAGTTCAGTTTGATAGAGGTTTATCTTACAACACAATTAATTTATATCGCTCAGCTATATCATTTCATTTGCCATATATTGAAGGGACTTCCGTCGGATCACATCGTACAATTGTGAAATTCCTTAAAGGAGTTTTCAATATGCGGACTCCACAGCCCCGCTACACAGAAACTTGGGACCCTTCGATTTTAGTGTCATTCATTCAAAAGTTAGATGACAACGGGAAGCTTTCTCTTCCACAGTTAACCAAAAAGTTAGTTTGCTTATTAGCACTTACAAAAGCGTGCCGAAGTTCAGACATATGTGCCTTAGACATTAATGGAATGTCATTTACTCATGATGGAGTGATTTTTAAACGACTTCATTTGAGTAAGACCTCGCGTAAGGGGTTTCTTCCGGATTCGTTCTTCCCTAAATATGATGCCGAATCAAGTCTTTGTGTTGTGCGTGTTTTAAAAGAATACATTTCACGGACAAGTGAGTATCGCTTAAGTTCAAAACTGATTTTGGGTACAGTGAAGCCCTACAACCCAGTATCGACTAATACAGTTTCCAGATGGATCATAGAGTTCATGCAGTTAGCTGGAATAGATACAGCTTTATTCAAGTCACACTCGGTGAGGAGTTCCGCAACGTCAAAAGCAAGCCAGCGTGGGATGTCACTTATTGATATACAAAGGGCTGCCGATTGGTCTAGCCCTAACACATTTTTGAAGTTTTACAAACGATACTATTCGCATTCCGGTTTTGGAACAACTGTTTTGTCTTCCAGTAATTAATTATATGATATGCAAATAACCATATAACTTTGAACATCCGCTATTTCATATTTGTAGATTCTGAGGTCCAATTGGAGATTTAGCGAGCGACCGTAGGTCGCGAAGATAAATCATAATTGGACCGAAGAATCGAAGAATATGAAATAGCCCACACCACCCATCCCGAATTCTTCGATTCTTCTGGGATAATTATATTTTTTGTTTTTGTTGGTTTCCAGACTTACAACGTCAGTAACCTGAGTCACCGTTCCAGTCGCGAGTGTATTCATTCTTGTGGTAGTATGTAATCAAATCAATCATCATTATATGGAATTGTAATTTCTACGAAGACTTTGTTATTATTAAACTGTTTTAAATTATAACTGGATAATCGTTAAGGATTTTATTTCAACCCTTAGCTTCAAGAAGAATGAGGTGATAGTGAAAGGGAAGCAGGGATATGGTAGTAGAATGGGACATGTTTAAAAGTAGGAGCCTTTCAGTTTAGTTCTTTGAATCAGCTCAATATTGTACCAAGAGAGGGAGTAACGCTATTTCATATTCTTCGATTCTTCGGTCCAATTATGATTTATCTTCGCGACCTACGGTCGCTCGCTAAATCTCCAATTTTTATTCACTCTTACGTCTGCACTACTGATTGGTTTCGTCATTATCGAATAATGACGGTGGACGGTAAATAATAAGTTATTCTTTGGAATACCAACCAAACTGGCTGAATCTAGCCAGCCAGCGTGAACGGGAAAGGTTATATTATATCCCTGCTGGTCTCTATACTATGTTAGTTCGTATTTTTCGTTTTTTACTCTTCGCTTAAAAAAGTAACACTTCAAATGAATCAATGGCTAATTATTCATTCATTATTGACCTGCGCTAGAGCATAAAGGCAAGGCAAACATTGCAAAGTATTCAGTTATAGCCTCTCACCTAAATTACTTGCATCATATATGTTGAACATTTTCATTGCATATATTATAGCGGGTTATAAAAGTGTAGTCTAGCCCAAAACCTTTCATGTTGTTGGTTTAAAATAATTTTACGCCTACGTAGATTTCATCAGATTGAAGGCCTTGCCAAGGTTAAATTAATTTTCTCGTGGGAAGGGAGCAGTTTCCTTGAGGTGACCACGAGTTTCCACGATTTAATTACTTCCGCAGACTACAAAGTGATTTTGATGAGATTAGCCGAAATGAAAAGGGCTAAGTATAAATTTTCTTCAGATGCTCGAATACGTCGAATTTACAAGGACCCAAATTCATATGACGATCTTTTGTATGTGCGTATAACATTAAGGAAGTACTCCGTTTTTATCGCGAATCAGTTTTTTTCTCTCGTGTAAATGCCGATGCCTCTTTAGTTTTATACGCATATTCTAATCATGAACTAAATGAAACTGATTCAACAATCGATGCTTTATTGTCATTCTTTATTTAGCACTTCTTTGTAAAACAATATAACATTTGTCAACGACAGTAAGAACAAAATCAGTAAATATAACGATAAGTCTCCAATCAGCGGCCATAATCGACACCATCAGGACCAGCCCAAGTTTTTCCTTTAGGATTTTGTCACCAACCACCTTGGGCTCCCTGAAACGCTGCCGGGTTTTGTCCCCATCCACCTTGAGCTCCTTGAAGGACCGCTGGGTTTTGACCCAAACCACCTTGAGCGCAGCCGGGTTTTGACCCCAACCACCTTGGGCTCCTTGAAGAGCTGCCGGATTTTGTCCCCAACCACCTTGGGCTCCCTGAAGCACAGCCGGGTTTTGTCCCCAACCACCTTGGGCTCCTTGAAGCGCAGCCGGGTTTTTGACCCCAACCACCTTGGGCTCCTTGAAGCGCAGCCGGGTTTTGTCCCCCAACCACCTTGGGCTCCCTGAAGCGCAGCCGGGTTTTGTCCCATCCACCTTGAGCTCCTTGAAGGACCGCTGGGTTTTGTCCCCAAACCACCTTGAGCTCCTTGAAGCGCAGCGAGTTTTGTCCCCCCCGCCGCCTTGTGCAGCTTGGATTTCAGCTGGATTTTGACCCCATCCATTAGCAGCTTGGGCTGCATCCGGTACACCGGGTACGCCCCACCCGCCAGGATTTTGTGATAATGCAGCTACATCTGGAACTCCGGGTTTTGTCCAAATGTTTCCAGGGTCTTGAATTCCTGCAGCTGCCGCAGCATGTCCGATGCCAGCAACATCGCCTGCTCCACCCCAATTAGATGGATTTAAAGCCGCCTGGGAATTCGCTTGGGCACCTTGAGCATTCTGAATGGTCTCTAACTGTTTTTGCTGTGCCAAATCTGTACCTGCGTTGACGGCTTGAGTTGTCCATGATGGATCTCCTGCATCTCCAACTGCCGCTAAACATGAATAATAATTAACAGCATTAACAACGGAATCGCTATTAGTATTTTGGATGAAATTGGATGAAGTGTACCTTGACCAAAGGAGCTCTGGGCAAATGCCACAGTTAGGGCAACTACTAAAAGTTTCATATTGTAAAGTTCCTCAAACGAACTATTTGTTCGCCTAGTTAATTTCTGGCTAAACTGCTCCCGTTGAACTTTTAGAAGTAAATGGTTTCACTTATACGGATTTCCACTCTTTGAGTAGACCATATGAAAAATCTTCCTATTGTGATATTGTCCTTGTCATCATTTACGATTTAGAATAATTGGCTTTGTCTTAATCAGGCTCCTCTTACGTATGTATTTACCTATGCCATTGTTTTATTTTCAGTTTCAACATTTATGTACAAATCGTTTGTCATGTTCATGCGTGAAATAATGGATTAAGATGTCGCGATTTCTTAATATTGATGCTTTGATTACCGACATACCCATTCACCAATATACCGATACAAGCTTTTAGTGTAATTTAATTATATTATTGTTCCATTCTTTGGCAACACTCTTTTCACTTCGTAAAATCAATTGCACAAGGTCACTGGATGCGTCATTTTAGTGTTTGCTAAAATATAAAGATTATTTTAACACCAACAGACGCGACACGCAATCACGACACGCGTTGATTATGAAACCATTAAGTTTCCAGTAAAAGACGCTATTACTTTGTAAAAGTAAAAATGACAAATGTTACCATTTTGCACCAGTCTTTATGATTAAATTTGCAAGTATAAAATTAGCATCTTTAGATATAATTACTTGTATGCCATGTCGATTCTTTCATTTACTGATGCAATGTATGGGGTAATGCGAACACATTCTTTCTCCTGATTCTGTTTCTCCGGGGCTTTGTAGACGAAGTCGATACTGATTTCTAACGTCCTTGAATGTCTTTGGAAGCAAGTAGTTTCATAAACTAACCCTATTTCCATAAATTGTATATAGATTGAACATTGGAATCCAATTGAGAAACCCACCTACGTACATTCTCTAAACATTACAAACCCCATATACATAGAAAATGAAGCAGGGTTGTTTCGTCAGTGGTGAAGATGGCCGTTTGGCAACCCTGATTTTGATTTCCTAATTTTGACTAATTCATTTTTATGGTTATAGGTATCTGCTACGTCAGACTGCTTCTTTTGAGAGCGGACACAGGTCGAGTTTTGAAGAAAAAGAAAACAACATTTCAAAAAACTAATGCTTAATGAGGAGCAACCCATAATTCAACGAAACTCTGGCTTTTACAATCCCAAATCACGAAAAACCCAAACAAACAATGACTAGAGCCACAATGACGAGCTATTCAAACACAAGCTTTTTGGCATTAGTCTCT
>LJIJ01001539.1:0-41687 GCA_001718145.1 Orchesella cincta
CGCTTATACATCCGTCAATAAAAAAGGCAGAGAATTGGAAGTGGAAGAATGTTGGTTAGTAGCAAAGACATAATTTCCTTTAAAAATATGTACAGAATTTATCCTATTATAAGTAATGTTTTCAGGTAGTTCATTCCAATATTTGACAGCTTTGTATTTAAAACTGTGTTCACCCAAAAACGTTTGTTGTAAGACGCCCACCTGGTTTTTTTTTGTCACCTTGAGAGATCAAGATAGTTGGAAAAATATTCATTGTCGTGAACAAAGCGAATTTTATACGCAAGAACAAGACATTCGTATACATGGCTATCCTTTGGAAAAAGCCATTATAGTTTGGTACATATATCTTTTAGTGATATTATCATATTTACATTTGTTAGAAATAAAGCGAGCTGCTGTTTTTCAATACCTTTTCAACCATTATAATACATTATTTGGATAAATTAAATTGATTAATTGAATAAAATGAAATGTGGAACGTTGTTCAGATCACAAACAACTTTTAATTGTCAAGTTTGACCCGCCATTGGACAGTAAGGTTATAAATATTAGAGAATGGTTGAAGTAATAATTAACTCACTAAATGTAGATTAGACGTCTTAAGTTTAACATTTTGTCGTTATAACTTTAAACGCTTATGTTCCTCGAGTTACCTTTGAAGTTTATTTCGTTATTAGGTAGCTTTTCGCAAATGTTTTTTTCTATTGAAATACATTTTAAGTCCATTTTTACAATAGAATGGCGATTCTCGTTATCCAGATCAAGAAGAAGCCATTCAAATGTAATTGTTTTTGGTTTTGAGAAATGTCAAAATTGATAAGTTTCCCCAAAACAAACGAAATATAAATAATTATTACCATTGATACAAATGGGAGTGTTTTAGTCTCAGTTTGAAGTTTCAATCTCCACCTCTCAATGCCTATTGAAATAATTATACAGACAAGTATCATCGCAATTTCCATGTTTCTTGAGTGGACAGGCCCGGCAGAAGCAAATATGTCAGTCCATAAGAAAATTCGTTATGGTTCCCTTGTCCTCCATTCGAATTAATATGGATTAGTTTAAATACATCAAACAGCTATTAACTTCCTTACCGTATTACAAAACGTCCTGCTTTTCTAAAGTTTAAAGAATTTTAAGTTTCTGGATTTAACAGAAAACATCAATTTGACTTATATCTTTGTACTTATTTTTTTTAAATAAAAAATGCTTTTAAACGAAAATCTGCTCAAATTGGTTCAATTAAAATTGAACCAACAGCGACTTCTTGGAACTTGTCCAATCCTCTTTTCATCGGCAAAGAACAGTTTGCAGCTGCTCCTGATAATAAAATTGCGTGGGAGTGCAAAAAAACAAATTTGCTTCTATTATTCACCTGTGTCAATGGGCCCAAGTTCTTCACGGATGCAGAGACCAGACCTTGGTCATAGTTGTTGAAAGCCTCCTCTTTGGAATCGCACCCACATTCTTGGCTTCTCAAAATGGGCCTTGCTTCACCATCGAGACAACATAATCGAACAATTTAACGCAGATGCTGGAGTTGAGAAGCGAAATGCTAAAAGTAAGACGTTCGAATAAATTAAAATGACAGCTCTTATCATGAGTTTTTAATTATTTTTCAGAACTTCAGCCATAAAACTTGCAGCAGACACTGAATCCCGGTTGATAAAACTAATCTTGATATTCGGAATTGCGCGTCTCTCCCAGTGATGACCGTTTTTGGCAGACCTGATAATATGGTTTACGCCTTGCTTGCCTGCAATATTTGGCTACCTAACAATCTCCGAATGCAGGAAGAATGATTTGAAATCCGACTGGTCTCCATATTCTTTGCTCAATTGGGCATCGATTTGTATTTTATGGTTGTGGCTAATGATTGATGGATTAGGAAGCCTTTTGATTGTTATTTTAGATTGTTCTTTGCTACAAATTTATTGCTTGCGTCGCTATTTTCAGCTTATTTTGCATCGGCTAGCAGCACATCCTTTTGAATTCAAAGAAAACCTGCAGAATTACAGAGAAGTACAAATTCTTTACCCGCTACTACAATCTGATCCAACAAAGTGGAATTATTGGGTCAAATCTATTCGTTTGTACTTCCGTAATTATATTATGTATGTATTTGTTGGTGTCTGCCGGAACTCAACTATCAATTCCTGAATTTGCTACGTTCTTAATGTCCTGGTGTAACTCCATGTTTATACTTCTTCTGTGGACTACTACGATGGGCCAGCTTCATTCAGTTTCCAAGCATGTAAAAAAGCAGGCCAAGGCAAGTATACTTGAAAAAATTAGCTGTAAAGAAAACGGAAATGGATTGAAAGATGTGTGACATCGCTGGCTAGTCTCAAATGCCACATTGGGTCCGTTAACTTTTGTTGATGAGCTCACTCCCCTGCATCTTTTAGAATTCTGCATCGCTCAAACTGTCAATCTGCTCCTTTGATAAAGTAAGAAATTGGACCAATATTAGAAACAGATGGAAATGAGTGTACTACTTACACACTGACAGAGAATTTCGTCTTTTGAGCTACTATGTACTTTTATGTGTAAAAATGGTAGTATTTATGTAGTTTTGGAGTAGGTAATTTACGTAAACTATATATTTATGTCTTGAAACAAATAAATAAAAATTCTAAAGTGTGCAGTAAAACGTAAAGTATTTTAATGTTTTAATTTTTTAAACATGTATAAAACAATGCCTAGAAACATAAACCATTTTTTGCTGCTCTATTCTCTAAACTTCCCTGATATGGTACATATGTTTAGAGAATTGGTTGTAAGAAAAACATTTTTGCCCTCATATGTTGAAGCATATTTGTAAGATGCCGTTTAATTTAAAAAAAACTTCTGAGACCACACTGAACTTGTATTTTACTTATTACTTGCAGCATATTGAAAATGAAAGAAATTCTCACAGTTGTACGTGGACTGTCAAAACTGCGGGGGAAAGATAAGAAGAAACAAAATATTGTTTGCATTGTGCTCTTCTCGTATTACATCTTATTGTATGTAACAATCAATACATGAAAAGCAAAAAATGGAAGACGTATATTTCAGCTGTATTTTAAGGATGGTTGATATTGAGTTCGTTTTACTAAAACTTCACCCCATTGAATAATACATGGATGAGGTAATCGTTCTACAAAAGAAACGAAGCTTGAAATCAAGTTCAGCCAAACCCGTAGGTTGGCATTATGATTTTGATACCCATAAACAGGAGCAAATATGTCTACCAATAAGAGCAATATTTGAATACTGTCTGAACATTTCGGAGAAGTTTGGTTATAATGATAAGGAATATAAAGTAAAAGGATTGATACTTAGGTGTTGATAAAACGTCTTTATGTGGATCACAAAAATTGAAACGGTCAATACTTTATATAGCGAGTTATCATTTACCCAACATCTTGTCATATAAAACTGTTTTTCAAAACTCAAAAATTCATCCATATTGCATCATAACGTGTCTGGCAAAAAGGTAAAAAACCAGAGCAAAAAAAACTTTGGCAGTACATTGACTGAATAGTGTTTGTCTTCCTGGTTCACTTCCCCTTTTTTTTCATTTGCGTACGTAATTTGGTTTTGAATGAGATGCAACAACATCTGTAGTTTTTATGACTTTGTGTTAAAGAACAAGTTGCATTTTATGTAGATGAAATATATTTAAGCAGTAAGTCACACGACCTTGAACTTGCGTTTGGTTGTAAAAGAACTACATTTGAGGAGAAACAGTCATTAATATTCAATTTCATTCATGAGAAGTCGTGAGCAACAACCAGTTTTCTTATAAATGCGAAATGGTTTGTTTACATGATACTAACAATGCTTTGGTGTTGTGTGTCATCAAACGCGGTACTGATGACGTTGACTCTATCCATGTAATGTCTTTTTTGTGAAATATTATTTAATCAAAATGATTCTCTCACGATGCCCCAAATATATTTTTTTTGAAAGGTCTTGAAATTATGTGATTATATAAAATTTAAGTGTCAAGAAAGTAAGCTAAAAATTACTTCATTGTAGATAAATATGCATGTGACAAATGGAACAATTAACAGATTTCCGAAATCAATCCAATGATTTTTTCAACTTTTTTAAATTCCCGTATTAACGCACGTGTTGCATAATTACTTAGCAATTTCCACGAAGTTTTAATTAAATTTAAATCTTGCAGTAGCAACTGCTTCCTCTGCATGTTCCCCTTCCCACCCTTTGTAGCCATGGGCCTTGCAGCATTCCAGACAATAAAAGGAATTATCGGGACAGTGATTGTTACATGGTTGAACTGGAGTGTCCTCGCGTTTGTAGATTCTGTAAAATTTAAAAATCATCAGTAACTGAAAATTTTGATCTCAAAACTTTTTCAGAAATTATACTTTTAATTAAGATAAATTACCCATTTCGGAACTGATCACAGCCACAGCAAAGAGGACTGCAAGAAAGGTAAAGACAATCTTGGAGTTTGCCATTTTGAATATAAAGATGTGTCGTAGTAAGTTTTTTATAAATGTAAGTGTTTTATTTGATGTGGAGACTAGAAAGGACAATGGATGACTAGAATATTTTTCCACGTCTATTTATATAAGTACGTGTCGCCTGCCAGTCAACTATTTTCAGTTTGCTTGACTTGCAGCCATTCAAATCTTTCGCTTGCAATTTTTGACAATTTTTAAATAATAATGAATAACAATAGAATTGCAACTGAACAATGAGGATAAAGACCTGTGCCGAACTATATTCTCCATCCTGCGTCATCCTTACTGCGAAATTTGTAATATGCAATATCGTCGATATAATATGCAATATGCAATCGTTGTGCAATTATCATCAAATCCACTTGTAAGATTTGTCACTTTCATTTAATTTAGAACTATAGTTGACGTCATTCAAAATATTTTATTCAACGGTTCATATTACCAGTACATGATAATTTCGTTGAGCGTTTATACAAAAGATATGTTACGGATTTTATGCTTTTAAGATTCGTGTTCAAAATCAATTACCATCCGTTGACGCATTTAAGGAAGGTACCGTTACCAAGAAATAGTAACCTAAACCGTTCAACAGGTTTCATTTGCATTTTTATGGACGCTACACGCATAATGTTGCTCGGAAGGCGTAGTACCGTAATAATTTCGCACAATTAATGAAATTAGTATATTGTTCTACTTTTCATTTCTTGGAAAACATGACGTCAATGAAAGGTACCTTTTCAGCTGTGAACCCAGAAAAACCTTTTTAAATATTTGTTACTGTTAAAATCAACTGCTTACGAAAGGAACAAGATATAAAAAGGCTAATGAAAGGGCACCAAATCGTCATTCTCACATTGTTTGTATTTGGCTAACTTCATATACCAAAGTCATTATGCAAACAAATCCTTTCAGCATTCTTCCTGCTCACTTTGGCTTTCGTTCTGATTGCCTCTGTCGGTAAGTAGCCAACTTGGCTAAGCCAAGCATAATATTTTTCTATGTTTATATTATAGTCAATTTCTGAACTTCGAACACCGACATTTAATTAAGTTTAAGCAGCAATAATAATATGTGAATATTTTTTGACTTTCAGATGCTGAATACACAAATGTTCAACCTTGCAATGAGGTTTGTCCAAGAAGTCAAGCAGAGATCAACGAATGCTGCAGGGCTCATGGATACAAGTCTGATGGGTACTGTGCCGGAGGAAGGAATGCAAAATGTAAACTTTGAGTGAAGAGCAGCTGGAGTAATTTTCGATAAAATGTATCAATCGGAGGTAAATGTTTATCAGCATATACAACTTAATTGACTGTCAAAATGATTTAAATGTCCAAATAAAGTAAAATTGTAATATAACCATCATGTTTATGAAACAAAATCAATCAATCTAATAAAGCGATAAAAAGGTTTTGAAACGTTAATAATCTCACTTATTGAAAATGGTTTAAACTTGTGTGATCTTGAGGAAATTCCGGACAGCGGGTAGCTGTTTGTGTTGACGTTCACATGTAATTTGGAATGATAAAAAATGTAATCAAAAGCAGAAGTTAAACAACTACTGAGAGTGGGGATACTCGTGAAATTTAAGTTATGCTGGAATTGAAGGAATATGTACGTGATTTTTGTATAATGTTTTTGGACAACATATATGAAAACTGTTATTCAGCTTCTTTCAAATACGCTAAGAAGTTAAATATTGCTAGAAACGGTATCACAAACTACAAGTTATGAATCCAACATATTTTTAGCTCATGTGAAATGATATTCAACGTATGACTAACCAATACAGCAAAATCCGCTTGGACTGAGCACAAACCTTTCCAACCACTGGATATTGTACTAATTTATTTTTATAATTCCCTTTGTAGGCTTATCATTTAAATTCTCCACTCAATTTTGAAAACAATATATCGATTCATTACAAGATATACCCAAAAAATTGCTGGATAAAACAAAAGAACTTTCAGATTGGGTAAACCTCATAATATTTAGATTTTCTCATGTTTGTCTTAACGTGGGACTACCCGTACGATTTGAAATGGAGTTTATATTAAAGTTTAAATTAAATTAAGTTGAGTTTAAGTTGTGAGGCTTTTGCCTCACAGCAACACCGACGACACCTCGCCGGAGCTGCATCCAACTCGCTATCCTTCAGAGCTGCTAAGCTCACCATTGCCCCATTGACTTATTGCGAGGATTTGAAGTTGAGGAGGTGGAGGTTTCATGCCTCATCATCCAGAGACAACAACAAGAGCATTACCAGTTCGACACCGACCGTACAACGAGTCGGACAGAGAGTCAGTAGTCAAAATACATTTTTAAAGTTGATCATTTTCTAGTTTGTGAAACGATAGAGGCTTTGCGGAATAAATTGGTTATTTATTTGTTATTATTACAATTAAAATTATCGTAGTGTGTTCCTCATAAGTTTATTGATTATTCAACTGTAGAATCGTGGTCTAACTCAACACAAAGCATAACTAGTTAGCGAACCATTACTTTGTAATTTGTCAGTTGAAGGTCAGAAAGGGAGTAACGCGCGAATATTACGGGCACTTCCAGAATAGCATTATAGCTAACGTCATAGTTGAAAGATAAGCGTTACAAAGTAAAAATTAGATTAGAGTTTAGGTTTAAATATTAACTTTTTCTGAAAAACAGTCTGTATAAAATTAGCTCCAACTGCGACGCAAATTTGTTTTTGGGGCACCCTCCTAAAAAATCGAAGCAGAAGTAAATGTAATTACAAGGGAATTATACCTTGTCAGTTTTGAATATTTTAATTTGTAATAGCTCGTGTAAAATTACTTTTTTTAAATTTCAATTTCCAAACGGAATCTTTAACATATGAAATACAATACTCGAATATTCGGGTGGACTGATGTGACTATTGTAAGGTAGTTTTATTTAAATTGGAATATACAAACGAATTTACTTTACATGTGACTGAAAATTACCTTGAATTTAGCTTTGACTACATAAAACTGAAGAACTCATTATTTTTTGCTTGTTTTGTGAAAACTTGTCGTGTTGAATAGCTTCTATGATAGAACTGAGACGTTGAATAAATTCGCTCTTTGAAGTAAATCTTATGTTTGGAGAGCACCGAACTGCAAAATAGTGAGCTTTGAGTATTTTTCCAAACTACCACATTAGTACTTTAAGTATTTCGTTAAAACTCTAAGCAACAGTCGGCTTTAAAAAAAACAATTATGGGAACCACATTCCAGTGGTTTGCATTTAATATTCCGTTCCAGCTATGTGATTCTATTCTTCCCTTTCCGTTCAAATGGGACCCACAGAAACTCAAACTTTTGGCACAACCATGTTCCAATCTTAAACAAAAAGCTTGGTTATGGAGCGTTCCTGCAATTTTTGGACTGAACATTCTTGTACCTGTTTCATCTCCGCAGGCTTTTAAATTTAGACGGTAACCAACATCAATGTCTGACATTCTATGTGCAAATTCTATGTGTTTTTATACATTTTTGCTTTTGGAACCGTCATCCAATATGCAGCATTTTACACAAAGAACATGATACAAATGGCAGCACTTTTTAACAACTCCCACAACACCATGATCAAGTCTGTGGATGAACTGAACGGCTGGCATCTTATTTCGCAAAAAGTGTTCTATCGGGACTTTCTTGGATTAGCTTTCTGTGCTGTTGAATTTATTTTTTGTGTGTTAACCTTTGGAGAGCCAATTATAGGGATTATTTTTAATTTTGATGTTCTTGCTATACTAGTACCCAACCCAAGCAATAAGGTTATGTCAGTATTCTTCACCGTGATTCGTTTTTCATTTAACCTTTATTCAGTTGCCTTAGTCTGCAGCAGTTCACATTTATTCTTCTTCATTTGTCGCTGGTTTTAGAAATTGACAACAGCGTTTTAGTCCTATTAAGAAAATGTATCCTACATCCTCCTCCACCATATCGACACCTAAACAAGAATCATCGGGAATGGGAGCTATTATTAATTAGGATTGTGCTAATTAAACGAAGAGTCGTTCTCAACACGCAATTCTGGTCTCAAAATATTGGCTACCTGATCCTCGTCGCTTACAGCCTAGGAGTTTGCATCTGGTGTGTATCAAATTACGCTGTTATATTCCTTTATTCTCAAGGAAGTAGTTGGACGACATGTTTTATACTGGCGTTTTTGTCAGCTGACATCATGATTGCATTTCTGGTTTTAATCCCGTTTGTTTCAAGTATTGCCGTCAACTCAACGAATTTAAATAATGTCGTCAATCACGATCTTCACATGAATAAGCTCGGCAGATGCTACACAAACACATTACAGAACGCTAAAATTACAACGCCATGTTTCACTTTCACAGGCTACAACTTCTTTGCTCTCATGGGAATTCCTCTAGAGGGCACGGCTAATCTTTTGCTAATGTTTTCAGTGAAGATTTGAGTAAAAAAATAGGAATTGGTTGGTAGGGTTATTTTAGCATGTACAAGTATTTAGTAAAACGATAGGGTGCTATATCCCTTTATTAACGGTGCGCACCGCAATCAAAACCCGATGGGGTGGATTTTTGTTTTATTTTTATCAAATATTTGGGCATGCCAGCAGGTACATGAGTTTCATATCATATCCCATTTTTTGTGATCTTTCTAATGACAATACTGGCAGGTCCAGTTTTCTGAATTTTATACACAACTGAGTTTATGGAAAAAGACCATCAAATACCGTGGGATTTCTTATAAATGTTTACTTCTCTCTTTTATGGGGTTGACATTCTCACAGAGAATATTATCCCCATATTGCCACTGTAGCAGTGCCGCTGCGGTATACGACAAATGGGAGTTTTAACATGTAGTCCACATGCCCCACTCATAGAGTGCGTAATTAGAAGTATATGACGCTCCATGAGTGGGGCATGTGGACTTGGGCGACTACATGTTAAAACTCCCATTTGTCATATACCGCAGCGGCACTGCACTGCAGCGTCCTTAAATTGGCCTTCTTGGAATTTTGTCTTGTCATGAAAGTTTTAAATGTTGCTTAAATTCAAAAAATTTAATTATCTTTAAATGTTTTCAAAATATATCATAATACAACTGTTTTTAAACAAACCGCCACACATTAAGTTGCCACTAAAAAATTTCTGACCGATTTCAAATTTTTGTGGCTATTGCTTTATTCAAATGTTGAATGCTACACCGGCAATACGGAGATCATATTTCCTACGGCTCCACTAGAAATAGAAATCCTCCCTATATAGAAATTGAAATATTTACTTTAGAAATGTATCATCAAAATTACAGTAAACTAAAATAATACAACAAGTGCAATTTAATTTGTATTAGTTTATTACAGGAGTGAATAAAACTTAATTACAAATATTACTATTCGGAAAATATTATTTGTTAAATTTGGACGCATCTGCCACAGACAATAAATCATGCCTTGCATAAATGAATTACCGGGTATTCATATGTCATTAGTGCAGTAATTATGTTTTAAACAATCGGAAATGTTAAGTTGCTTTCAAAAATTACATTCAAATTGGAGCGTGACCATGAGCAGAATCAGTAAATGTGTACGCACCCTCGCTCAAACACTTGAAACAAGCGACTAAGTCCGTATGTTGGGGACGGATTTCACTCTTTAGAGACTATTTTGCTTTTATTATGTATCATGTACTTAGTAGGTATGATTTCTATTGTTAAAACTTTAAAGTGTTATAATGACAGTGTGTCCGTTGTTTGCAAGAATAATGTGTATATACATCGTGTGTAGAATCTTTTTCTGTATAAGATAGGCTAAGAATATCTTTTGGATCAGTCAATGTGTTCAAGTTATAATTAGTTAAACGTATATCCATGTGTTCTTTGTTGTTGACTTTACTTGTATTATGCGTAGGTGACAGCGAGCTAAAGTGGAGCCATCTGACATATTTCTCTTTATGCAGCTGTATCTCCCTAGTATAATATACAGTAGCTGTGCACGTGCATCTGTCCAGCAAGAGATGCACGCTTTCTTATTTTTTCATGCATTACTTCAGTTCTCCAGATTTCCGCAGACTTTTTCTCCTACTTGCATTGAGAAGTTTTTTGTAGTCACATTTTCACCATTCATCCTTTTCCCTTTGAGTTGTACAGTTCAGCTTGAGTTTAGCTAGAGATTTTCTTGTTTTGTGTATGTCCATGTCTTTAGCCCAGAGGGGCGTAAATTCAATAAACCGTAGTAAATGCTACATTTTTTAGTTCCATCTTAACAAGTTTTCAAATATTTAATTATTACATCATTTATCATTCACGGATGTTTCATAACCTACACCGTAAATTTTGGCCTCTGATCGGGAATTAGATTCCAGCATTCCATCATTTTGGAATAACTGAGAACAAGATAAGGTACCATTATTGCGTAAGTAGTGTAATGGCAAATAAATACATTTAGACTTTTGTGTTACTTACGCCTCTTCCGTTGCAAATTCCGGAATCGCTAGTCTCACACACTTTTGCAAATCCTTTAAAAACCTTACATTCCAGCGTAGTCCTTAGTACGGTTTTTCGCCTGAAAATCAATAATCAAAAGAATTAAATTTAAATTTTTTATGTAGAAATACAATCAATTAAGCAATTGTTTACCAAGGCTGTATATTTCCCAGAGTGTGACTCCATAACTCCACACATCGGATTTTGATGTAAATTCCATTTTCGCCGCCATCGATTTCCAGGGTATTGGTCCCTGTGAGGTTTTTACGTAGTCGTACAACTTTCGAGAAAGTCCAAAATCCCCAATTTGAAATTTGAATCAAGCAACACATTCCTTGTTTACAAGTCTCTATAAACGACGAGTCTACTTTCAATGTATTCCATTCCTTTTGCAATCTCCATAGCAAACGCACTGAGTCTATAAAAGTTTTGTGTCGATGCTTTTGGTTTAGAATTTTGGTCCGGGTTTGAAGCTGTTTGACAAATCGCAATTTTTTTCTTTCTCAAGAGTGATTCCAATAAGCCGCCGGTGCATACCTCGGTCGCAATGTAGAGAACATCTAAATCAAACATATTAATATTAAACTACAAAAAACCTGGACATTATAATTTGTTTAATTTGCTTACTATTTTGAATTCCATCTACGTACGCTCCAAGAAATCCAACAACATTGGAATGATTACAAAGGCAGGAATTGACTTTTATTTCGGCAAGAAAACTTTTCAAAACGATTTTTGGACAGTTTGTATCTGGGCGTTTAATTGCGGCTGGAACACCTTTAACCTTACCGGTATAAACTAATCCGGATCCCAAAATGTTCTCAACATCTAAAGAATAAAAAGTATTTTTTAAACTGCAAAACGTATCTGGTAAATATACTTGAACATAAAAAAAGAGATATACTAATAGTAAAATCCAATAAATCAAGTTTCTGCTCCCGATGGAATTGTATGTGGTCCGCATGGTTCATCAACTCCATTTTCATTTCATCGGTGTGAGCTCTGTTATTCTGAAAATATTGCTTCTTTGAATCAGATAACATCTTACTCAGCTTTCGGTAGCGAAATCCGAAACAACTATGAAAATTGGAAGCAAAACTGCGGAAAAGACAGATGAAACAACGACTACTGAAGTCGAATCGTCTGATAAGGTACATAGAGTTTGTGTTGGTGGGTAACACATTTGTAGGCCTCTAAAAACTGGTACAAAGCAAGAAAATCACATCAACGGTTTTATCTGCACTAATATTGGAGAACTAATCGTCATACCAAATGCCGGTTTTAATAACATACCCGTTGATTTTTCAATGTAAGACTTTGGATTAGCCAAATTTGAGTTATTTGCAATTCCCCACCATCCATTTTTTCTGCTATTTAAACTGTTATCAAATGCATCCACAATGAAGTAACTGATGTCATGCGTAATTCCAAATGCTTTCAACAGGACCAACAAGTTCGTGTATTGATCCAATGACGCACTGTTGTCCACAATTTCAAAACCAGTCTCAACACGAAAATAAACTTCCAAAAGAGTAAACAACTGCTGCAGACCGCATTTGATAACTAAATGAGTATTTAGCATGAATTTCCATTTACTTTTGACGTTGGCCTGAGAAATGAGTTCATGTTTTTCTTTGCAAACTATGTAATTTATTTTGTCGACAGGCAAATAATCAGCAGTCGTACTATATATCAATTGAACACTCAAAATCCACGAATTTCAGGTAACAAAAATAAGTATGTCTCAGCATTACTCCAAGGAAGTGAAGTCCATAATCATAAGGAACGTGTTACCCAAGTGCCCCAAGTATTTCGGGCGACGAAAGCAAAGCTTTCTCCGAAACATAACAATTAAAAGGCTAATTCGTTTTGCATTTTGTAGGCGCATACTTCCCCACAGGATTTCAATAAATCAGCTTTCTGCATTCATAGGATGCCCGAAAAGGCGACCATGCAGAAATGTGGTTCAAAGTTGATGGGCCGTAGGGTCACCATCTAGAAATCAGGAGAGTGGTCCCTTTTCGATATCTGCTAGAAATGCAGATAAGCTGATTTTGAAATGCCTGTGGGATTCAAGTATGCCGCTACAAAATCAGAAGGATCTAGCCTTTTAAAAGCTGTATAGTTTCGGAGAGAGAATTTTGGCTTTCGGCCGCGAAATTTGACATTAGTTAGTAACTTCCGAACCTAGGCGGCACGGTTGTGTGCTACACAAATCTTAGGATTACTGGCACGTTCATCTTCTTGGAGGTAAATGGCTGAGCATACTTATTTTGTATAGCCTCCAAATTCGGGACTTATTGACGTTGCTCAACTTGCAACATCTATAGTCACGACAGCAAACAGATTGAAAGTAAAGAGTTTTCTCATTTCAGGATATCCTATTCAACAAAAATCGAACCCAAAGCTGATGTTTGCTCGGTTTGCCAGCCTCATCAATTCATATACGTTCTCAAAGTCATAGTTACTCGGGTTGGGTACAACTGCGTCATAAACTGCGACTAAACCCTTGGTTAGTTCTGTATGCACTCCCTTCAACAATCCCGATTTGTAAAGGTGACTTTCTTTGATCTGAGCAAGAAACGACTCAAATGCTGATATGTCTGTTGAAATGCTAGATTCCGGAAATTGATAGTTTATGAAAATTTCTGTATATGAATTCGAGTTTTTGGACACAATATTATACTCAATCGCGTTAAGTGTGCTCCGATCATCAAATCTAATGCCTATTTCTACTTAACGAAACCGTTGAAAAACAAACTGAAGCGTAGTAATGTATACTTCAACAATTTCGGTTCTGTTTTTGAGAACAGATTGCGGATGAAACGCAGTTCCAATTTTAGCGTAGTGAAAGAAATTGTAAAGAGAAATTCCACCCCATTTATGTAGGGCCTGGACCTTGATTTTCCAAATGCCAGTTTTTGTGTTCTTTACGTAAAAGTACGCATAAAATGACCCTATTAATCACTTTTTTAATATGGGGTAAGTTGACACGTTACTGGTAGGGGCGATTCAAGATTTTGGAAAGGGGCGATCATTTCTCAGAAACTGTTTGACCGATTGACCTGAAATTTTGCACACACACTCTCCTAAGGATGCTCCTGAGGAGTTTTGAGTTTGGATTTCAAATTCGAAAAAATAAGCGGGAAAATTCAAATTTTCGAATTTTTAATATATTGTAAAACCTAGGTCTTAAAATAGCTTCAAGCTGCTAAAACTTAATTTTTGTCCACAAAACAATATTATAACGCATTTTCAGTTAAATAATTAAAAAATTCGAAAATTTGAATTTTCCCGCTTATTTTTTTGAATTTGAAATCCAAACTCAAAACTCCTCAGGAGCTTCCTTAGGAGAGTGTGTGTGCAAAATTTGAGGTCAATCGGTCAAACAGTTTCTGAGAAATGATCGCCCCTTTCCAAAATCTTGAATCGCCCCTACCAGTAACGTGTCAACTTACCCCATATTAAAAAAGTGATTAATAGGGTCATTTTATGCGTACTTTTACGTAGAGCACTTAAAAACTGGCATTTGGAAAATCAAGGTCCAGGCCCTACATAAATGGGGTGGAATTTCTCAAAACATTTCCCACCTTTTTACATACATCCATTCTAAACACGTGTCCATTTTCCAATTGTACATAGATTTGAAATTATCCTGCATCAAAAAAGGACGTTTCTATATATAAATGAGGGGAAAAGATCAAAAAAGGCAAGTCGACAAAGCTCGACTTATCAGTCTCAAATTCTTAAGCATAGTGTAGCCTCCTCATATGAAGCTACACTATGCACTTTCCATTCTTCCATAAATACATAGAGATACCTACAGCAAAGGAGCAGTCGTTAACGAGGCTCATGTGGAGCAGGTTCAAGAGTTCTCCACACATAAATATATATATACATATTCGGTGCTACAAGTTTGGGCTCTTTCAGTCTTCCCATAGTGTAGTCACTTACTATTATTTATTTCTTGAATTCGAAACTTGATCTACGTTAAAAACTAAATTATGTGTTAAATTAACACTCACGTCTCTCCCAACCTATGATTTATCATATTTTGTAAAGATAATGCCAAGAAAGCATAAGAACTAGCATTTGACTCGCCTCATTCATAACTAGAATTCAAAGGCTCGTCACAAATGGTGCCGAAAGCTAACGTTTCGTAACAATAGTTATATTCAGTGATCAGTGCACTCGTGACAGAAGTTAATGTGCCACTACCACTGACGAAACACCAGCAAAACACTCTGGTCAGTTCAACCTTATCTTTTACACAATACAAGTGAAGAACGGAATATATCCTCCTCTCTGGACAATTCCTTTCATCATGGAATCGTGGTCGGCAGAAATGGGGAAAGACTCCCCTCCAGCCGCTCCCACAACAACCTGGGATTACATTTCAAATACAATACGTTACCTCCCCAAATCTGACACCCCACCTTTGGCCGTCAGCGCAGTGATTGTAGCAATTTCAATAATGTTACTTCACTATCTGTACATCATCATGACTTGGGCAATCTCATCACTGTGCTCCAAAGTCACATCAATCTTCAACTCCTTCGTCACCCTACAACCACCAAAGAAAGACCTTCCTGAAGACAACAGAAAAGAAAAGAAGACCACAAAACCGTCTCCGCTGTTGACACTTCTACAAGAAGAATTGACACGTGAGCTCGACCACTTCAGAGCTCCATTTCACTCCAGATTCTTGAAGCCGAAAAAGAATCTCGCCAGTTCTCTCAACATTGTTACGGACGGCTTACGAAATCCATAGATGAGATCAAAGCCGACATTCATGCCCAAGATGAAATCGTAGTGGGCGTCAACGACGAGCTCCGAGCATTCACCGCTTTCTGCAATGACAAGTTCAAACTTATTTCAACCGACATGCGACAAATTGAACATTCGTTCACTGGATTTGAAGACCACATTAGCGGTCAACAAATCAGTCGCCTATTTCTGGAAACTGTCACCAAAGCAGTACAAGAACGCCTTTCCACCTTTGCTATTAATTCAACAGCAATGTCAACACCACCATCACCACCTCAGCGGCTTCAAAACGTACAGCAAACATTCAGTCTGCAAGACGGAAGGTCTTATCAACAGCAACCTCCTTCTCCAGCACAAAAGCAACATCAAATATCATTCCAACAACATCCCGCAAACCAAGTTCCATCCAATATTCCATTACCAAAGTTTGATCCAAGTTTGAATACGCCTGAATTTTTTCTTGAGGAATTACATCATTACATGGAAAGCAAAGCCATACCAGCTCAAGACAGGCTGTGTCATCTTGCACAAATATTCAATCGTGATAAGGATGTCAACCTCTGGTGGCAAAGGACAAGACTACAGATAACAACGTGGGAACAGTTTTGTGAGCATTTCTTAAAAATGTACGGCTGCCCAGATGACAGAAATACAGCCCTGGAGAAATTGTTGTGTAGACGACAGCAGAAGAACGAGCCGTTTCGCAAGTTTGCCCTTGAAATGGAATTGCAGTACTTGAAATTACATCGTGATCATGATGTGAATGACTGCTTAACCATTGTAAATTTCATTGCAGAGCGCTCCCTTCCAGGTTTACGCCCTCATTTTGCTAGGTTGTAAGGCAAAGGATATTTATGGGCTCATTCAGTTTGCAACTAAACTTGAACAACAGCCCCACATCCAATCCAGCTCAAGGTCAAGGCGATGCCCCAAAAGAAAGAAGCTACCGGCCATACCCTCAACCCAACCGGCAACACGTGGATGCTACTCATCAGCCACGCCGCACGGATCAGCAGAAACAAAGTTCATACCAGCAACCTTGAACAAAAAGCAAGCCTGCCGTCACTGTGGCCAAACGAATCATGCATCTGAGTCATGCAGAAGAAAACCACAAGTCAACAACATCCAGATAAATGCCGAGCAACATCCAGATAACGAGAGTCAAGAACATACATCATTACCATCCGTACCAGAAAGTGATGAGAACGACAACCAAGATGCAAATAGCCAATTTATGGGCTCATTCTCACTCTTTAACATTAAGTCTGGAAATTCTAATTCCTTACCAGTCATTCCTATCAATCTTCCACAGAAGAAGGGAAACCCAACAAAGAACCCGAGGAAAGGAAAATGCCTAATCGACACAGGCGCATCCGTCTCTGTGATAAGTGACACGTCCCTCTTCAATCCCAAGTCAATCAAACCTTGGACACGTGGACAAATAAAAATGGTCGACGGCAGCACAGCAAATCCAGAAGGACGAGTCAACTATAGCTTCAAGTTGGGACCAAAAAGCTTCAACCACAATTTTGTTGTAATGCCTAATTGTGATTTCTCCATGCTGTTAGGTATGGATTTTCTTTGCAACAGCGGCATAGTTATGGACCTTCAACTTATGCAGTTTTGGTTCCGAGATGCCCCAGAAATCCATTACAAATTCGAGGTAATGGAAATGAGAAACAACAACGTTAGAGCCCTTCAACTCCTAAATGAGTGGCAACAACAACAATTAAAAACTCTACTGAAGCAGTACCCACAGACCGTGGATTCCAAAACCCTGGGACGAACAACGGTTTTGCAGCATGAAATGACAATGACGCCACATGTACCGAAGCAACAGCGCGCTTATCCAGCATCGGACATCAAAAATGAAGCAATTGACAAAATTGTAAGTGAAATGCTTTCACAAGGTCTCATTTCCGAATCTAATTCCCCTTATAGCTCCCCTGTACTTATTAGACCAAAGCCAAATGGGGACTGGAGGTTCGTTACAGATTTCCGCTACATAAATCAGCATACCGTGACTGACAGTTTTCCCATGCGAAAAATCTCAGATGCCTTCAGGGGACTTTCCAAAGCCTGCTACCTTACAACTATCGACCTCGAGAAAGGGTTCTGGCAGGTTCCCCTCCGGGAGAAAGATAAACAGTATACCGCCTTCAGAACTCGAAGGGGCCTCTACCACTACAATGTCATGCCTCAAGGGTTGAAGAACTCCCAGCAACATTTCAACGGCTGATGAACAAGGTACTTGGGGCTGGATATGTTTTTTTGTCTACCAAGATGACATTTTGATTTTTTCAACAACATTTGAGATCATTTGAAACACATTGGGACCGTACTGGACCGTCTTCAGAAAGCCAACCTGACAGTTTCTTCAACAAAATGCCACTTTGGAAAGACAAGGTTAAATTCCTGGGTCATCTCATCTCATCAAATGGGATTGAAAGGAACCCAGAGAAGGTAGCAGCCATTAAAGAGTTTCCCCAGCCCAAATCAAGGAAACAGTTACGCAGTTTTCTCGGAGCGGCCAACTGGTTTCGCCATTTTACCAAGAACCTCTCTGCTGCTGCACAACCACTTAACGACATACTCAGTACCCGGAAGAAGTTCAAATGGACCGAAGAAGCATCCAAGTCCTTCAATCTAGTAAAACGTATTATGACGGAGGATGTAATTCTACATCATCCCGATTTTTCATTACCTTTCATTATCCAAACAGACGCTTCAGATGTAGGAGTTGGGGCGGTGTTATTACAAGAATGTGGAGGCTCCCTCCGACCAGTTTCCTTTGCGAGCAAATCACTCAACCCTGCACAACGTAACTACGCCGCAGTTGAACGAGAATGCTACGCAGTAATTTTTGCGCTCGACAAATTTGCAGAATATTTAGACGGGGCCACGTTCACTATTCAAACTGATAACACAGCCATCTCATACCTCCACACCATGAAGAACACCAACTCTCGTCTCATGAGATGGGCTTGGAAGTTGCAAGAATGGAGCCCATCAATTATACACATCAGGGGCCGAGACAACGTAGTAGCTGACTCACTCTCACGTAACCCCATTCCAATAGAAGCTCCTGAGTTACCCCCAAACACTGATTTCATCAATGCTGCCTTAACACTGACATGCGACATTGATAAGCGTGATCTTATCAGAGAACAGAAGAAAGATCTTTCGTGTCGCAGAACTTTCCTGAGCTCTCCAGATAAGTTCTGTGAAATAGGAGGCATCATTTACAAGAAATTTTCATCAAACAAAATAGTACCACTCATTCCAAGATCACTACGTCAACAACTTCTTCGGAACCTTCATGACGCCCCATCCGCCGGGCATCTAGGAGCCGAGAAAACGCTTCAAAAGTTGCGAAACAAGGCGTACTTCAATGGAATGAAACCTTTTGTGAAGGAATATGTCAAATCATGTGACATCTGCCAACGCAACAAATATTCCAACAGCAAACCTGGAGGCACAATGGGCACCAAACCCATTACATCCCCGTGGGAAACATTATACATAGACCTTATGGGCCCATTTCCACCTTCCTCCAGCAATCGATATACCTATTTACTTGTGGTTGTGGATGGTTTCACCAAATACACAGAACTCCACCCAATCAAAGACTCAACAAGCATAACAGTGGCCCGAATTTTAGAACGTCACGTTTTCTGCCGATACGGAATTCCAAAATTTGTTGTCTCTGACAATGCAACCACCTTCCGGTCAAACTTGATGAAACTGCTTACCAAAACATGGAAAATACGACACAGTTTTTCATCACCTTACCACCCTCAAACAAACTTGGCTGAAAGGGTCAACCGGGTCATCAAACCAATGTTGCGCTCTTATTTGGATGGAGTAACTCACTCCCACTGGGCGGACAAAATTCCTCTCTTTCAACTAGCTATCAATACGGCTCAACATGATAGCACGGGCTACTCACCAGCAAAACTCTTGTTTAACCACGAGCCCCGCCTCCCAGTTGATAACCACTTACTCCCTGATATGAGCGATGATGATGATCACGATCACAACGATCAAACTTTTAATGATTTGCTTTTGTCTCGTAATTCTGAATTCCAGGTATTACTGGACAAGGTTCGAGAAAACCTCATGAACGCCACAGCGTCACAGAAAAAGAAATACGACAGCACCAGACGTGAAGACGCGTTTAAAGTTGGTGACAACGTGGTTTTGCGTGACACGACTCAGTCTGACAAGGGGAAGGGCATTTCAGCAGGGCTACGACCGCTCTTCTCACCCCCAGCAGCAATTGTTACCAACGCTCATTCCAATCTCACATACGATGTCACATTTCCGGACGGAACGGTCAAGGGGCCTCTTCATATGGACCAACTACGTCGGTACCACCTCCGGGAAACTGACCTACACACTGCTGAATCTGGCGACGACATGGTTGAAGATCACGCTGCTGAAACGGGCCCTAGCCCCGATCACCCGCGACTGACAGCTCAACACCAGACGTCTTGGACGCCCAACATCACCACAACCTCCGGCCCAGACGTGCAGTTAACTACCGTGACCTCCATTTGGGGCGCAAACACAACATCGACGACTTTGCGGATGCCTTCAAAGTCGGCCCGTCTACTGACGAGGGGTGCGGACTGAGGGCAGGCAAAGTTACACCATTACATCCACCCCAATTAAGGTCGTTCCTACTCAATTGTGGACTTGGTGCGGGGAATTGTAGCCTCCTCATATGAAGCTACACCATGCACTTTCCATTCTTCCATAAATACATAGAGATACCTACAGCAAAGCAGCAGTCGTTAACGAGGCTCATGTGGAGCAGGTTCAAGAGTTCTCCACACATAAATATATATATACATATTCGGTGCTACAAGTTTGGGCTCTTTCAGTCTTCCCATAGTGTAGTCACTTACTATTATTTATTTCTTGAATTCGAAACTTGATCTACGTTAAATAAACTAAATTATGTGTTAAATTAACACTCACGTCTCTCCCAACTATGATTTATCATATTTTGTAAAGATAATGCCAAGAAAGCATAAGAACTAGCATTTGACTCGCCTCATTCATAACTAGAATTCAATGGCTCGTCACATCTTCAGCTGAGAAAACCTTTTCAAATCTAGACTAGAGTCAACATTCAGAAACAAATTCTAGCTGTCTTCCTCGTACTCGTGCTTACTTTTGAGCCGATTTTATGCGTTGGTAAGGTTTTCAGGCATACCATTTAAAACGTCACTATTTTTTTAAAAAAAATGTTAAACAACAATTAATTTTTATTTTTCAAGACGCAAAAGAAAACTCAGAAGTTCAAAATGTTATCATGTGAATTTCATCTTTGAATATTTATTGAAATACTATGAAGTTGGCAAGCATGGTTAAATGTTTGTGGTTTACATCCAATCCCAATTTAATCACTTGTTAGATAGAAAAACTAGAATTGAATTGAATTGAATTGCTGTTTTTATTTAAGTGACGACATTCATAATGTAATACAACATTGTTTTCATAAATAGGTCACTCTAAAACTAATTCATAAAGTTAAAAGGAAAATAATAACGTAACTAGTTTAAAAATATCCATTATATCATTTCATATTACAATATTGACTACTATTAACTTGGTTTATTTAATAATAATTATAGACACTTTGTCGATTTTGAAGTATGTGCCGTCGAAGTAGTTTGTCAAAACTGATGGGCGCGTCAACTGCCTTGATTTCATTGGGTAGTTTGTTCCACATCTGGATAGTCCTGTAGAAGAATGTGGTTTTTCCAAACTCGGTTCTCATTCGGGGGACTATAAAATCATAATCATTTCTTAATTCATGGTCTTCTAATGTATCAGTCATTGCTTTTTGGCGAAAGCTCTCAAAACATTGTTTTAGGGACGACGCCTCATTCATTACATTTTTCATTACAAAATTTATTGAATACACAATAAGTCTTTCTTGTACTGTAAGCCAATTGAGTTTTTCTAAAATAGAGTACTTGTCTTCATTATTTTTTACATTACTTGATCTACTTAGTACAACTAAATTTGCAGCTCGTATTATTATTTTATTTAACCGTTCACTTTTTGTTTCACTGAGATTGCCCCAAACAGGAAGGCAATATTCTAAAAGTGATAATATTAGAGAGGTTGTAAAAATTAACATCCATTTTTCGCTAAAATATTTTTTGTAGCGTTTTAACAAATGCAATCTGTTGTTCATACTTTTACATATTTTTTCATAATGCTCGTCGAATGAAAGGTTATAATTTAACATCAGTCCTAAATACTTAAACTGTGTTACATTTTCTACGGGTTTATCTTCTATTTTAATATTTAAGTCTCTAGGGCACTTTAGATACCGAGTCCTGAACACCATTGCTTTCGTTTTTCCAACGTGTATTTTCATTTTATTCTCGGTGCACCATGCCGAAAGTTGATCCACTGCGTGTTGTAATTTGTTTTCCAGTTCATCAACTGTTGCTGCATGTGTATAAAGAACCTTGTCATCCGCATAAAGGATAAATTTGCAGTCTGTAGTAGCTAGAAAGTTCTTAATATCATTAAGATATATCGAAAAGGTCATCCCGGAAAGGGCACTTCCTTGAGGACAGCCTTGGGTCAGATTGTGAGGAGTTGAGTAGGCGTCCCCTTTTTTGACAATAATTTTTCTATTTGTGAAGTAAGACTGGAACAACTGGAGCACTTTTCCACTTACTCCACACTTTTCAAATTCTTGTAGACATTCATCATACTGCAGACTATCAAATGCTTGCTCAAAGTCAACGAAGAGTGCTCCGGTTAGCATTTTACTGTCTGCGGCAGTTTTAATGGCATCTGTGAGTATCAGAATAGCACTTTGTGTCGACCTATATTTTCTGTATCCGTGTTGCTCGTTCATGTACTTGTTTGTTTCTTCTAAATATTCTGACACACGGTTGTAGATAAGTTTCTCGATTATCTTTGCACAAGATGTCAAAATTGAGATCGGGCGATAGTTTTTGGGGTCACTTTTTTCACCTTTTTGTTTGTACAGGGGGTATATTAGTGCTATTTTTAAAGCATCCGGAAATTCCCCTTCACTAAACATCTCGTTAACAAGCTTTTTAAGGACTGGAGTAATTTCAGGAGCACAGATCTTAAAAAACTTTGCTGGGATGTTGTCGTGTCCACTCGGTTTGCACAAGTCCAATGCATTTATGCTATCAAGCACTTCCTGTGTTGACACTTTGATGCGTGTCAATTTACATTGGGATTCGTTTTCATTATCATCATCATCTCCAACTTTCGGACTGCTTGAAAACTTTATTGTGCATTGTTCATTTCTAGGATTCTTTGAGAACGACTTGCAGAGTAAGTCTAATTTTTGCTTCTCATCAGTTATTATCTTGTCATTTATTTTGAAATCTGGAAGAACTGAGTTTACTTTCTGTCGTCCAATTTCCTGGTTTAGAAACTTCCAAAATGTTTTGGATTGTGTTGTAGATTTTTCTGCAGCCTTTGTTATTGTGCTGCATTTTAGTTTCTGTTTCAGATTATTGCATTTGTTACGTTCCTGCTTATACGTTGTCCAATCTTCAGATGCATTTGATGTTGTTGCTTGTTGCAATGATTTCTTCTGTAATTGGTTTAAGCGGTCATAAGTCATATTCATCCACGGTTTTCTCATGGCTTTTACTCTTGAGGTTTTGATTGGAGCATGTACATCTAGGACAAAGTTTATGATCTTAACAAATAAGTCATATTTTTCTGAGACTGTGGAAGGAAAGTCTAGAATCCACCAAGGTGCTGTTGAAATCATTTTTTTCAGTTTGTCGTTGTCTGTATTCTTGAATGATCTTAGTGTAACGGTTTTTGTGGGACATTTTTTTGTTTTTTCTTTTTTCCGGACCGTATACACTAAACAATGATCGGATATGGTTTCGCATACTACATTGCTGCATAGGTTGTGGGTTGGTTTATTTGTGTATATAACATCAATTAATGTTTGAGATGTTTGAGTGATTCTCGTAGGTTTTTTAATGAGTAGGTGTAAGTTGTGGTCACTCATGATACTCCTAAACTCTCTTGTGTCCGCATCTGATTTTAGATGATCAATGTTGATATCGCCCATGACGTATATCTCTTGTTGTTTGCATGAAGCTAGAGCTAGTTCCAGATTTTCACAGAGAATTTTGGTTGCCACCTTCGGTGGTTTATAGAGTAGTATAACATGTATTGATGGTAGGTATTGTTTGGTTAATACTACATGAAGGGCATCTATGGGAGGTGGAAAGGGGGTTTCAATTTGTGTAATTGTGTAGTCATCTCTGACATACAAAGCAACTCCTCCGCCTCTTTTCTTAAATGTTCTTACACATTTTCTATCATTTCGTAGTTTATGATATCCTGGTATGTGCACTTCTTCGTCTGTCACGTTGTCGTAGAGCCAGGTCTCGGACATTCCAAATATGTGGAATGGTACATTCAGAACTAAGGATGCCACATCATCCTTTTTGTTTGAAGCTAGCATATCGCGTACGTTAAGGTGTCCAATTGGAATACCTTTAACACGGTCGATAATTTTATGTTGAGAATAGCTGCTTGGATGAGTATCATAAGATTCGTCCAGCGTGGTTGTAGAATGTTTGCTAGTGCTACATGGTGAGCATATCCATTCAAGTGATGGGCACTGATATTTTGGGTACAACGTCTTTACACACTTGCGGTGATAAAACTTTTTACACGCGTTGCACATGAGACAGTTTTTCCTGTAGAATTTACAGATTTCGCACTGTCTTTTTGAAGAGGTGCAGCTTGTACATTTCCATGTTTTATCAATTACAGCTTTGTTAAATATGGAGTATGTAGACTTTATGAAGTCAGTACAGGTCCTATGGTAAAGGTTATTACAACCTGTACATTTTATGAAGAGCTGATTTTTCTTGCCTGTACTATTACAACTACAGCAGACTGACATTGTGTTATCGTTTGTCACCGCCTATCTCAATCCACACTACCTGCTTGCGAGCTAGCTGATTCAGAGATATCCGCGGTGATAGCTCAAAGATGAAGTTAATACAGAGTGAATACACATGTAGATCTGGATGTTTAGGGTCTACTCTTAATATTATTCAAATGAGCGATGTTTTTCCCAACTTAGGTACCTTTTTCACAGAAAAATGACAGATGTCAAACTAATGCACAGGTTATTTCACTGATTAAGCACTTAATTGAGATGAATCAATTAACACACTTGATCTTAATGTGATCAGTGAAAGATTTGCTGTAGATTGGTACTAATTTTAGTAGGTCACACTCACTTTGTATTTAGTTATTCACTCTGCAATGGGAGCTATGTTTTAACACAACCAGTCGCTGTAGTATTTTTTTTTACGAAGTTATAATTGGTTTATGCGCCTGTTATAATTGGTTTTGCAATTAATTTCACCCCAGACACCAAACCAATTTACTATTCCTGATCTAATTTTTCATAAAAGGTTTTCGTAATAATCGAAATATTAAACCCCCTGAAACTTGTATAAGCAATCGTTTTCCTAGACATCATATTTGTTTTTGTAGAATAATAAATTTTTTGTCTAAGAAATTTTATGTCTTTTTATGCAGAGATGTTAAAATTACATTACTTTAGAGTAAAATATTTTAAAATTACTTTCAAAAAATGTACTTGAAAATTAGAAGCTACAAAATTACTCCTTTACAAACGTCTTTGAAAATTACAAAATTACTTCCGTAAAATTTCCATTTAAAATTACAATTTAAAATTACATTTTACAAACTTCGGTTCCTAAAATTACAATTACAAATTACATTTCGTGTAATTGTATTTTTAATTTGTAATTTTGGCTTCGGCTGATAAGAAGTAACATCGAAAATTGGACGTTGTTTTCACAAACTGGTTCTGGAAAAGCCTTTTACGACCGAATTTTTAACTTATGAACCTTTGTTTGAAGTTTTGTAAGCCGTTTGTGTCAGTTTTTGGTGATTAAGATGAATTGTGCAGGAAATGAAATTTGGTTACAAATTACATTTCTAAAAACGACTTTCAAAATTACAAATTACTTTTGGAAATCGAGAGTGCTGAAATTACAAGTTACCAATTATGTAATTTGTAATTAAATTACAAAATAGGTTAATGTAACTCGAGTTACTAACATCTCTGCTGATGTGGCTATTGTAAGGTAGTTTTTAGATTGTAATTTTCAAGCGAAAGTACCTTATATTTGACTGAAAACTACCTTATATTTGACGTGAACTTCACGAAACAGGAATATTTTTGCTTGTTTTGTGAAAAGTTGTCGTGTAGAATTGCTTCTATGATAAGAATTGAGAAGTTGAAAACATTCACTCCTGTAGAAACGCATTTCATGTTTGGAGAGCATTAAACTGCAAAAATTGTGAGATTTGAGTTTTCCCAGAAACTATTACAATAGTTTTTTAAACTGTTTCTTTAAAACGTTAGGGACCAGTCGGACTGTTTAACAAATTTTAAAAATGGGAATCTCATTCCAATGGTTTGCGTTTAAAATACCTTTCCAACTATGCGATTTTATACTTCCGCTTCCGTTCAAATGGGACCCCCAGAAACACAAACTTTCTGCACAAAAATGTCCGCATTTAAAGCAAAAGGTGTGGATCTGGAGTGTTCCTGCAATATTTGGAATAAATATTCTGTTGTATCTGTTTCATCTCCAAAAGCTTTTTTATTTGGATGGGGCAGAGCGCTTAGGTGTGTTATTCTATGTCCAACTTTTAGGTGTTTTTATACACCTTTTTGCTTATGGAACTGTCATTCAATATGCAACATTTTACACACAAAACCGAGTTGAAATGGGAAAACTCTTTAGCGACACTCACAGTACCATGGTCAAGTCTGTGGATGAACTGAACAGCTGGCATCTCCTTTCTCAAAAGGCATTCTATCGGGACTTTCTTGGATTAGCTTTTTGTGCTGTGGAATTTATTTTTTGTGTGTTAACCGTTGTAGAACCGATTGTAGGGATTATTTTTAATTTCGATGTTCTTGCTATATTAGTACCCAACCAAAGCAATTCGGTCATGTCAGTATTTTTCACCGTGATTCGCTTTTCATTTAATCTTTATTCAGTTGCTCTAGTCTGTAGATGGTTTACATTCGTTTTAGTTCATTTGACGCTGGTTTTAGAAGTTGGGAATAGGCTGTTAATCCTTCTTAGGAAATATATTCAAGATCCTTTTTCACCATATCAAAATCCTAACAACAATCATCGGAAACAGGAAATATTACTAATAAGGATTGTCCTCATTAAACGAAGAATCGTTTTCCACACTCAACAATGTTCGCAAAATGTTGGGTATCTGATTTTCGTCATTTACAACCTCGGAGTATTCATCTGGTGTCTATCAAATTACGCTGTTATATCTCTTTCTTCTTCAGAGGAAAGTAGTTTGGGGTTTATTGGTATAATGGTGTGCTTGTCAATGGCAATTATGATTATGTTTTTGATTATCATCCCATTCGTTTCAAGTATAGCTATAAGCTCTAAAAAATTAAATGCTGTCGTGGAACGATGTCACCAAAATAAAATTAGCAAACGGTACACAAAGACATTGGGACGTGCTAAGATCACAACACCTTGCTTTAGTTTCACAGGTGACAACTTCTTTACTCTTCTGGGAATCCCGCTGGATGGCACGGCCAATTTTTTGTTGATGTTCCCAGTGAAGTATTTGAGTTATATAGTATAAATCGGTTGATGTGAAACTTATCAATTTGAATGTGATGTAGTCAAACTATTTTCTGCCAATAAAGCTGTCTGATATATATTGTTATAATATGGAAAACATAGTTATATGATGGAATATTTCCTCTCATAGGTGTCTTCGGGTGTAGGATGTTGTCGTAAGTTCGTTAAATATAAACGAACAAACTAAAAGCACATTTTTTAGTAAAATATTGTGAGGAAAACGACAGCACTGTTGACAGTATTCAAAAAATGGATCAAGGGGAAATAAAAAATACGGATTTCTAATCATTTGCTTAAAATGGTCTTCTACAAGTCCTCTAGTTCAGAAAACATAATAACAAAAATTCAATTTTTTTGCGATATAAAGTTCAAGTTCCATGATATATGCTCATGGGTCTTAAACCTTTCGTGGCAGAGTTGCACTGCTACGAGAACATCTAAAGCTCGCCTATCCTGTCCACGTTAAGGATTAACATGGGTAAATGGGGTAATTGGGAGAACACATTGGGGGATGCCCTATCCTGTCCATGTTAATATTCCAGGAGAACATTTGCAAGGTTTAAGACCCATGTAAATGCTAAAAATTAATTAAGTCAGTTTTACACTGTGCTTATTTAAACGAAATGATTTGGATTTTTTATACCCAGAGGTGGTAAAAACAACTTTGAGCTTACATTTTAGGAGAAATATAAGCCATATAGATTGCATGAATAATTTAATGCCAATTCTTTATTCTGTAGTGAACAATAAAGCGACTATGTTGAAAATTAAGAAAATAAAAAGCGAAATGTAAGTCGATACAGATAGTAATTTATTACCGTTCATCACTCTGCTTCAGAAGCAAGAAAACTCTTCCCCAAAAACGATATATAAGATGCAGTTTTAAATAAACGGAAATTACTGCTTGAAATAGATTAAGTAAAGGGGTGGGATTAAAGGCGCACACAAAATTTACATGTGTGGTGTGCCCATAGGTTAACAAATTTTCAAAGGGTGGAGGTGTATTCTGGTAGAGCAATTAATGGAGGATTTGACGTATTCTTTCATTTTTCAATAACTATTTATTTGGTACCACTACACCATCACAAAGATGGCGGCTCAAAATGTCAAGTTTCCTGGGGGCATAAATTTCGAGCTTTCAGAAAAATAAAATTTGCTTCAAATTTAAAAAAAGAAAACGGGCAGAAATTTCAAGATACAGGAAATGTTAAGCATGTTTCTACGAAGGGAATAAGGTGACAAATATAATAAAAAACTTCACAGCTTCCCTTCAGGAGACTCCAGAATCGTATTTTTTACAAGTATTTTTTATGTATTATTTTGTCACAAGATTACCAAAACTAAGAAACGATTTATGACTTGCTCCAAAGCTCTGGCATTACTCCACATCGTGTTTACTGCAATAGCCGGGCTACTTAACGTTTTACTACCAACATTAGCTTTGGACTAGAGTTTTTGTATTGATAGTCCAAGATTTTCCAAATTTTGCAAATGGCATGGGTGCACTAAATCATGCTAATTTCCTTACTTAAGATCGAATCAAAAAAATCTTTTACACCCTTTAAGAGGCAGAACCTCAAGATACATAAGCGACCTAAAACATACCAAAAAATTCCGACAACCAATGCAGTAAAATCGATTTATATTTTAAAAATTCGGGAATAAAGCAGTTTTTACACTCCTGGAAAAATATTCGGTGGTCTGGCAACTAAGCGATAGAAACTCCAAATGTTTTTCATGCTACTATCGCCACTTAATGCTCCTTTAGATGTGGTATTTCATTCTTTGATAATTGCTCTAACGTTTAACTCAATCCATTTTGAATTTTGTGTGCGCCTTTAATCCCACCCCTTTATATAATATCCGACGTGTAATAGAGAAAATTGCATCATAGATATTTAATCTGCTAATAGTTGACATTTGTGGTAAATGTGGTAAATTCCGCTAAACCAGGTTCATATTTATTATTTACTTTTACATTTTTTGGTATTTCCACAACCGCAAAAACCTACACAACCTACAAACCTAAACCAACAAACCCGGTTGGAAATGGTCTCATAACTTACTAGTTTTGAATATTGCATATTTTATTAGCGTGCGTAAAATGATGTTCTATGCTTCAATTTCCAAACTAGTCCAAACGGATGACCAATCAATACAGCAGAATTTATTTGGACTGAGCGCAAAACTTTACTTCAACTGGATATTGTACTGATATTAAAAATAACATGTTATATTTAAGTTACGTGACTAGATTGCTTACTTGCTGAAACGAGGTTTGAAGGTTCTGTACACGTAGTTAATCCTTTTGCAAAGATTCAGCTTTAGTAATACATAAAATTTGGCAATAGATGTCACCTCAATAATTACACTATATTACACTACAGCATCCCCTAAACCAAACTTTTGCTTAAGTTTTTATCAGCATTTGTCGACAAAATCTTTTCAAACACGCCACTTACATTGTCATTTAAGCGACTAGGAAGCCTCTCAATGTTTTGACTAGCCTTCTAATCTAAAATTCCACGTCTACACAGTATTTAAATAGTGAATAAATGGCCAAAAACTACTGAAGCATGAGCAGACTCGCCGTATGGTTAATGCAGAAGCTGAGCAAATTCACGGGGGTGAGTTCATCAACAAAATTGTTGTACCCAATGTAGCACTTCAGAGGGAATAAAGACCTAAGGAACCTCTTAATCCATTTCCTTTCCCGAACACCATTAGATTTTAACATTAGACACACCTTGACCCTAAACCTTGTTTGCGCAGAATTCGAATGAACAAAAGCCAAAATGGACGTGTACACCAAAAGAAGCAAACCAGCAGTATATGCATTGGCAGCAAATATGGCAACTTCATACCCAGAAATTTTTGCGCCCAACGTGACAATTGTGTACAAACTTAGTATTGTACAAACGCTTATCAGAAAGAGAAACGCAATTAAAAGTTGATCCTGCTGCATTAAATTGTAATATCGGTTCAAAATTTGAACTTGTCTGTAGTACGGCAAGAATTTGCTTGCTTTCTCGGGTTTTGAAAGTAACAGCAAAGTAATGTACTCCTCGTAGCGCCGCAAACAATATGCCGGCACCAATGAGAAACAATATATATATACCACGCATATTCCCTCTCCATCAATAGATATCCAGAATGCGAAAATACAGAGTAACGTTAGCTGAATAATTGAAGTGGTAGGCCATGAAGCTAGCCCAGTGTCAATGTCTGGATGGTTGCATTCTGAAATGGAAAAGTATCCAAACGTTACCGAGTTGCAACGCGTAATCCATTGAAAAACAGCATACGGTGGCATATTCATTGCAGGAAAAAAAATTCCGCCCAAAATAAGAAGTTTGATAAGACGAACCTGGTTGCCACCAGTCACCAAACCCGAAGTTTGTAAATCTGAAAAAATACAACAAAAAGTTTTCAAACTGGTTACAAATTAAAATATAACTATACATTATTATTTTTAAAGTACAACTTTTCGAATGACGCTTTTCAAACTGGAGAAACACGTTCAGCAGCTCAATAAAACGCGCCCGTCCAATGTGAATTGTCCATTTGGTCAAACAAATTGTGACTGCCCCGGATACGAATAGGAGGCTTTCCAGAGAAGTAACCAACTCTACAGTCCTACCTTCATGCAGTAGCTGTCCCAAAAGTGTCAGAGTGTAAGTGGTATACAGAATACTTTTCAATAAATGGCGACTTATCATTTTCCGACTACTCGGTATTAGTCGTTGGTACCAAGAAACGGTGAAAGGACAAGTGCCATATAGCTTCTGTGCAAATAGCGACAATTTAATGTAACTTAAAAGGTTTTCTTGGAGAAGCATCGTGAGCAAAACTGTGCTGCTGCTCGTCTGTAAAGGAGAACTGGAGGATATGCGTCATGTGTTGCGAAGGAAATGTAGCTTTTCTCTACCAAAATATGTGAGATATTAGTGAGTATGGATTTGGACAACAAACGGGAGGATTTTGATTACTTCGCATTTAAAATTATCCATTGGTTCCCTGTCGTTAATTTATTGCCGCCTGTCAAACCTAATGGACGTGCCAGCAGAGTTCTGAATTTTATTAAATGTTTCCACGAAAGCTAAGCTTCCAAGGTGAAAGCAAGCTGCTATTATGTCTATGGCGTACGCCAGGAGGAAACGTATACTATGCTACATATTTTATGTCTATCATAAGCAGTAGTCTTTCCATTCCTCTCCATTTGAAAGACTTGAAAGGTGTGACGTCTTGAATGTCATTCAAAATGCCATTCCTTTTCATACATTGAAAGAATGAAAGACATTTGTCTTCCATTTAGACAGTGACTTCAAATTGCTTAATATAGCAAAACAATTGATACTACGCAAATGTTACTCACTATGGAAGGTTAAATAAGTTGAGTAACATCATTAGCTACCTCAATAATTAAAAAAAAATTCAGTTAGTACTAAAAATATTTTTCATGAAAATCTGACAAACTCAACTTTTATCAAATATTGAATTAAATTTGTTCAAAAATGGGTTATTTCAATTGCGAAATGACATTTATCCAAGAGTAGATGAGTTTTAAGTAGATTAAACTGCATAATGCATTAAAATGGTAAATTAAATTTTTCAATTTGAAAGATCTTTCGAATCTTTCATATTCATTCCAATTTGTCTGTGTGTTGTATACCTCTAGCACACAAAATATTCACGTGACTTTGCAATGCAAGCACACGTTAGCCGATGCTCCGTTCAATATTGACAAAAAATGACATATTTAACCAAATATGCTGTCAATGTTAATTCAATTTGTAATCATTGTTTCAAAAAAGGTCGCTTCTACATATAAATGAGGGAAAAAGATGGAAAAATGGAAGTCGACAAAGCTCAACTATCAGTCTCAAATACTTAATATTCAGCTGAGAAGACCTTTTCAAATCTAAACTAAAGTCAACAATCAGAAACAAATTGTAGCTGTCTTCCTCGTACTCGTCCTAACTTTTGAGCCGATTTTATGCGTTGGTAAGGTTTTCAGGCATGGCATTTAAAACTAATTTTTAAAAAATTAGCAACAATTCATTTTTATTTTTAAAGACGCATAGGAAAACTCAAAAGTTCAAAATATTATCATGTGAATTTCATCTTTGAGTATTTATTGAAATATGCTAAAGTTGGCAAGCATGGTTAAACATTTGTGGTTTGCATCCAATACCAATTTAACCACTTGTTAGATAGAAAAACTAGCTTCAGGCCCGCTATAATTGGTATATGCATTTAATTTCACCCCAGACACCAAACCAATTTACTATTCCTGATCCCTTTTTTGATAAAAGGTTTTCGATATAATCGAAATATTAAACCCCCTGACACTCGTTTTAGTAAACGTTTTTCTAGACATTATATTTGATTTTGTATAATACTTAAGCCTCAGTTTCATGTCGACGAACACAAAGTCATGGGTGTATTTTGCAGTATTGGGAAAATGGTGCAATAACCTTCTTTTAATCGGTAACTTTGCCTACTTAGTTTAGATATTATTAAAAAGGTGTTAACCAACATTAATCAAGCTTTCCGAAGTACATACATCAACTAATTCGCACCAAATTTGGTATGTTATCTTTAAAATATCCTTTAGTTCCTCTAAAATTTACTAGCGCCGAAGTTTAAAACCTGCAATCAAATTGTCCTTACTTCGCATGCAATAAATACTATTCAAATCTTGATCATTAGCATTGCTGACCACTGACTTTTTTTAACAATTTCGGACAAACCATTCACACATTTGAGCTCACAAGTTCTAAGCCCCTTTCATTAAACATCTTGAAACTCTCCGGGTTACATAATTTTGGCAATTTCAACACAAATTTCCTAAAAGATTGTACATCTCTAGTTTAAATAAGTTATCCTTTGTGTTACAAACTTTTCGTATATGACTCCGCTGATGTGGGTTCTTTTGTCTTCCAAGGGCAAAAACTAATATCGATCGAGCGTGTTTCTTTAGTGCAAATTTACCTGCAAAAATTAGCATTATATAAAATGTTTTCGTGTCGTGCGGACGTCTATAACCAAACCGTATGAACCTTATTAATTTGGAAACTCAAGGGTAAACTCTTATGGAGTTGCGTCAACTAGGCCAAAGTAGACATTAACTTTACTTCAGACACGAAATCAATTACAGCTCACGATCGAGGTTTTAGTTTGCCGGCAGACCCTGACCAAGCCAAAAGCTAGAGAAACGCCCCGGATACGCGTCTAGTTGCAAACGTTTGCAACACGTTCCATTTAAAAACCTCTGGGAAACCTGAACCTAGTTGTTTGCTATGAAAGCTTAGACTTTTTAATAATATACCATTTTAGAATTTAAAGTTTAAACTTATAATGGCGGATAAATTCATGGTAGCTCTATTTACACTGGGTTGGTTAACGTCCCCTACAGCAAGTTTCCCAATCGAATTCGAACAAGACTGCTATACTGGAATTGTATCCGAAGACTTTGAATATACTCAGTCATCAAATTTAACAACTAACATTTTAAAATCCAACTGTAAGTGATACTGAAGATAAACAATCTTTTCTCACATACACTGTCCACGATTCAGCCCACTTCGATTTTTCTTTTGATTTCGAAGAACTTCTCGTTGTCGATAAGCTTATTACAATGAGCGACGGTTATTTCAGATTTTATTCCAAGTATCGTGACCCGTGTGTTATTTTCATTCTCCGACGACCACATTCAACGTTTCTGCAATAACCAAATCTGGTTATGGAACATCGGATAATGCATGTTTCTTGTAATAGCTTTAGAGCAGAATAATAATGCAAAAAGCGACTTTCTCACAATGTTCGAAACCTTGGAATCGATTCCTTCTTATGCATTTTATGCCAATTTGGCATTGATAACTGCTTCGAGAATGAATACAGATCATCTAGAAATATACACGTATTGTTACTATTGCAAGGAAAATACCGAAAAATTACTTAAACTAAATACATCTTTGCCCAGTGCAAAAGCAGTTCGACAGGAATGCGATCAACGGAACAGTCATATATACAATCGGAGACTAGTTATCCTCAATTCTGCAAACATTCCGAAGGAAAGAAAAGTGAACGTTGCTACTGACCGACTTATCAGCAACAAAAAAGTATTCTTCGATTACCTCAAGAATCACCATAAAGCGGAACAACTTCTCCTTCGAATGTTAGTGAAGGAACTCAACCTAACTCTGAATCCAGAATACAGGTTGTACAACGAAGAAGACGATATGAGCATTTACTGGCATTTGGTCATAAAGGATATTATGTCCGGAAACGCAATTTATACAAATGCTATTATAGTTACGAGAGGAACATACGTTCTAACCCACCAAGAAATGGCAACCTGGACATACTGTACAAGAGTATCTGACGTATTAGCAATAAGCTGGACTACTTACATCACCATTTTTGATATTCCCACTTGGTTGACCTATTTTGCAATTATTTTAGTATACGCACTTCTGTACAGGAATATTATGCGAGCTATAGACCTCTTTTGGACCTTTTTTGACAATGAGTTTTGGCAAACACATCCACGAAGGTTCATTTGTCTTTACTTGGTCGGCGCGGTGTTTTTAAACTGGATATACGGCAGCAGTCTCTCTACAGACTTTATCAGCTTTAAATTTCCCAATAGTCTAAAACAGCTTAACAAGATTGGATACCGTGTGTACATTTATCAGATTCGAGACACAAAAAAGGTACTGCATCTTTTGCCCAAGTATTTCTATAAAATTTTAGAAGAAAATATGGGGACGTCTGACATGGAAAAAATACTTTTCATGGATGACAGCTACAAGTTTCCAAATGATACAATGAAAAAACTGGAAGCAATGGCTGGAAAAAAGTTATTGCTGCCAAATGGGAAAGACAGCATTCGCACATTTCCTTCATTGTTCCACACACTATCAACTATGCAAAATGTGGTGGTTGAAAATGAGTTTGCATGTGGCACTTTGCGACAGTCTCCTTGGTACAATTACAAATTGTCGACATCCTATCAAGTATTTGGATACTTGTCTACAAAATGCATACGACTGATGTCACAGTTTCAGCAAACTGGGATTGTTTCACAGCTCCAGAAATTGATGGATATCAGAAAACTGTGGAATCTAATTTGAGGGTTACTGATATCGCAACTGCTTTAACTAGTTCTAGTTTAGCTGTGAGAACACCATTGATCATGATATGCTTGGTGCCTGTATTACTTGGAGTTGGGTTACTTGTACCTTTTGTGTGCACAACGATTTATGTTAATCGTTCTAATATTATTGCACAAATAAGCTTAGTAATGTCTTACTTAAGAATAAGAACACGAGTACAGGAGTTCAAAAGAATAACGAATGCCATTGTTTTCTTTTAAGCATATTCAAAAGTGATGGGTTTGGTTACAATTGCAGTTATTCGTGGTTCAGCTTCTGTACATTCCAATCTAATTTTAACTTATGGTAGTTCACTATGCTTGAAAATACTTTTTTAAATTTTTAATCCATTTCATTGCATTTACCTATCTGACTTGTTGTATTGCAAATATTTTAATTAAAATACAGTTGAACTATCTAATAAATTATGCATCTGAGAACGTATCCGTTGTGGTAAAAAGTTTATTCATCTTGTATCATGTTGGTCTACAGAAGTATGTTAAATATATTTTTAACATTGTAATTAATCAATCGCTTGCTTTAATTGAGTCATGCCTAACAGATATATACAAAATTTATTTAAAAAGTCATGTAGTCCTATGAAAAATTTAGTATGATTATCAGACAACCATTCATGGAATTTTGCAAATGTATTAGTATTTATGTATATCGGTGGTAAAAGTTGAAAAATGGAAACTATTTGATAGCAATAAGAAATAAGTTCAAATGCCCCAAAAATTGAAATTCTGCGAACTAATTCGTTTGGACAATTTATCCTGTCCGTAGAATAAGTGTACTCTGATTGTTTAAAAAAATTATCTTTAATACATGTGATTGTGTGGGTTTATTTGGCTTTCAAGTTTAACAACGCATTTCTCTTTAGCACAAATTTATCGGCAACTAAAAACCATTACTTGAACATTTGTTTGATTGCCACGCAGGTGTCTTATAACAAAGCTCCAAAGCTGGGATCGTCTTTTAATTACAAAACTCAAGTGTATACTTTTGTAAAGTTATGCCAACTAGGTCAAGGTATACATTAAATTATCCCAGACACCAAACCCAATTACAGCTCTCGATTCGCGCTGCGATGCCAATTTAATCGGAAGCACCCTTGACCTAGTTATGGCATAACTTTACAAAAGTATACACTTGAGTTTTGTAATTAAAAGCACGATCCCAGCTTTTGGAGCTTTGTTATAAGACACCTGCGTCGCGCAATCAAACAAATGTCTCAAGTAATGCCGCTTTTTACGCTTGCCATAAATTTGTGCCCTAAAGAGAAATTGCGTTGCTTAAAACTTGAAAGCCAAATAAACTCCACACAATCACATGCTATTAAAACGCATAATTTTTTTTAAACAATCAGAGGTACACTATGTCTACGGACAGGATAAATTGTCCAAACGAATTAGTTCCAGAATTTCAATTTTTAGCGGCCATTTGAACTTGATTTCTTATTGCTTCAAATATTTCCATTTTCTAAACTTTTACCACCGATATACATAAAATTACTAATACATTTGCCCAAAATTTCCATGAATGGTTGTCTGATAATCATACTAAAATTATTTTCATAGCCGACTACATGACTTTTAAATAAATTTTGTATATATCTGTTAGGCATGACTCAAATAAAGCAAGCGATTGATTAATTACAATGTTAAAATTATATTTAACATACTTCTGTAGACCAACATGATACAAGATGAATAAACTTTTTACCACAACGGATACGTTCTCAGATGCATAATTTATTAGATAGTTCAACCTGTATTTTAATTAAAATATTTGCCAATACAACAAGTCAGATAGTAAATGCAATGAAATGGATTAAAAATTTAAAAAAGTATTTTCAAGCCATAGTGAACTACCATAAGTTAAAATTAGATTGGGAATGTACAGAAGCTGAACACGAATAACTGCAATTGTAACCAAACCCATCACTTTTGAATATGCTTAAAAGAAAAAAATGGCATTCGTTATTCTTTTGTGAACTCCTGACTCGTGTTCTTATTCTTAAGTAAGACATTACTAAGCTTATTTGTGCATAATATTAGAACGATTAAATAAATCTTGTGCACACAAAAGGTACAAGTAACCCAACTCCCAAAGTAATACAGGCCACCAAGCATATCATGATCAATGAGTGTTCTCACAGCTAAACTAGAACTAGTTAAAGCAGTTCCCGATATCACGTAACCCTCAAATTAGATTCCACAGTTTTCTGATATCCCATCAATTTCTGGAGCCTGTGAACACAATCCCAGTTTGCTGAAACTGTGACATCAGTCGTATGCATTTTTGTAGACAAGTATCCAAATACTTGATAGGATGTCGACAATTTGTAATATGTACCAAGGAGACTGTCGCCCAAAGTGCACATGCAACTCATTTTCAAACCACATTTTTGCATCTGCATAGATGATAGTGTGTGGAACACATGAAGGAAATGTGCGGCGAATGCTGTCTTCCCATTTGGCAGCCAATAACTTTTTCCAGCCATTGCTTCCAGTTTTTTCATTGCTATCATTGCGACGAAAACTTGTAGCTGTCATCCATGAAAAGTATTTTTTCCATGGCAGACGTCCCCATATTTCTTCTAAAATTTTATAAAATACTGGGCAAAAGATGCAGTACCTTTTTGTGTCTCGAATCTGATAAATGTACACACGTATCCAATCTTGTTAAGCTGTTTTAGACTATTGGGAAATTTAAGCTGATAAAGTCTTAGAGAGACTGCTGCCGTATATCCAGTTTAAAAAACAACCGCCCGACCAAGTAAGACAAATGAACCTTCGTGGATGTGTTTGCCAAAACTCATTGTCAAAAAGCGTCCAAAAGAGGTCTATAGCTCGCATAATATTCCTGTACAGAAGTGCCGATACTTAAAATAATTGCAAATAGGTCAAACAAGTGGGAATATCAAAAATGGTGATGTAAGTAGTCCAGCTTATTGCTAAACGGTCATGATACTCTTGCCTACAGTATGTCCAGGTGCCATTTCTTGGTGTTAGAACGTATTTCCTCTCGTAACTATAATAGCATTTGTATAAATTGCGTTTTCGGACACCACATTAATATCCTTTATGACCAAATGCCAGTAAAATGCTCATATCGTCTACTTCTTTCGTTGTACAACCTGTATTCTAGGATTCAGAGTTAGGTTGAGTTCCTTCACTAACATTCGAAGGCAGAAGTTGTTCCCGCTTTATAGTGATTCTTGAGGTAATCGAAGAATACTTTTTTTGCTTGCTGATAAGTCGCCAGTAGCAACGTTCACTTTTCTTTCCTTCGGAATGTTTGCAGAATTGAGGAAACTAGTCTCCGATTGTATATATGACTGTTCCGTGATCGCATTCCTGCTCGAACTGCTTTTGCCACACGGGCAAAGATGTATTTAGTTTAAGTAAGTTTTTCGGTATTTTCCTTGCAATAGTAACAATACGTGTATATTTCTAGATGATCTGCTATTCATTCTCGAAGCAGTTATCAATGCCAAATTGCATAAAATGCATAAGAAGGAATCGATTCAAGCCGTTTCGAACATTTGTGAGAAAGTCGCTTTTTGCATTATTATTCTGCCTCTAAAGCTATTACAAGAAACAATCCATTATCGATGTTCCATAACCAGATTTGGTTATTGCAGAAACGTTGAATGTGGTCGTCGGGAGAATGGAAAATAACACACGGCGTCACGATACTGGAATAAAATCTGAAATAACCGTCGCTCATTGCTAATAAGCTTATCGACAACGAGAAGTTCTTCGAAATCAAAAAAAATCGAAGTGGGCTGAATCGTGCACAGTGTATGCCTGAGAAAAGATTGTTTATCTTTCAGTATCACTTACAGTTGGATTTAAAATGTTAGTTGTTAAATTTGCATGACTGAGTATAATTCAAAGTCTTCGCGATACAATATTCCAGATACGCCAGTCTTGTTCGAATTCGATGGGAAAACTTGCCTGCTAGGGGACGTTAACCAACCCCAGCTGGTAAATAGACGCTACCATGAATTTATCCGCCATTATAAGTTTTAAACTTTAAATTCTAAAATGCGCTATATTACTTAAAAAGTCTAAGCTTTCATAGCAAACAAACTAGGTTCAGGTTTCCAGAGGTTTTTAAATGGAACGTGTTGCAAACGTTTGCAACTAGACGCTATCCGGGGCGTTTCTCTAGCTTTTGGCTTGGTCAGGGTCTGCCGGCCAAACTAAACCTCGATCGTGAGCTGTTAATTGATTTCGTGTCTGAAGTAAAGTTAATGTCTACTTTGGCCTAGTTGACGCAACTCCATAGAGTTTACCCTTGAGTTTCCAAATTAATAACAAAAAAGTATCAGCTTCATACGGTTGGTTATAGACGTCCGCACGACACGAAAACAGTTTATATAAATGCTAATTTTTGCAGCGTAAATTTGCACTAAAGAAACACTCTCATCGATATTAGTTTTTGCCCTTGGAAGACAAAAGAACCCACATCAGCGGCAGTCATATACGAAAAGTTTGTAACACAAAGGGATAACTTATTTAAACTAGAGATGTACAATCTTTTAGGAAATTTGTGTTGAAATTGCCAAAATTATGTAACCCGGAGAGTTTCAAGATGTTTAATGAAAGGGGCTTAGAACTTGTGAGCTCAAATGTGTGAATGGTTTGTCCGAAATTGTTAAAAAAAGTCAGTGGTCAGCAATGCTAATGATCAAGATTTGAATAGTATTTATTGCATGCGAAGTAAGGACAATTTGATTGCAGGTTTTAAACTTCGGCGCTAGTAAATTTTAGAGGAACTAAAGGATATTTTAAAGATAACATACCAAATTTGGTGCGAATTAGTTGATGTATGTACTTCGGAAAGCTTGATTAATGTTGGTTAACACCTTTTTAATAATATCTAAACTAAGTAGGCAAAGTTACCGATAAAAGAAGGTTATTGCACCATTTTCCCAATACTGCAAAATACACCCATGACTTTGTGTTCGTCGACATGAAACTGAGGCTTAAGTATTATACAAAATCAAATATAATGTCTAGAAAAACGTTTACTAAAACGAGTGTCAGGGGGTTTAATATTTCGATTATATCGAAAACCTTTTATCAAAAAAGGGATCAGGCAATTTAGATAAATTGTTTGGTGTCCTGGGGTGAAATTAAATGCCATATACCAATTATAGCGGGCTGAAGCTAGTTTTTCTATCTAAACAAGTGGTTAAATTTGGGTATTGGATGCAAAACCACAAAATGTATTAACCATGCGCTTGCCCAACTTAGCATAATTTCAATAAATCACTCAAAGCATGAAATTCACATGATTAATATTTTGCAACTTTTGAGTTTATCCTATTGCGTCTTTTAATAAATAAAAATGAATTGTTGCTAATTTTTAAATAAATTAGTTTTAAATGCCATGCCTGAAAACCTTACCAACGCCATAAAATCGGTAAATCAAAAGTTAGACGAGTACGTAGGAAGACAGCTACAATCTTTGTTTCTTGATTGCTTGACTTTTTAGTTTAGATTTGAAAAGGTCTTCTCAAGCCTGAAATATTAAGCTATTTCGAGACTGATAGTTGCAGCTATTGTCGACTTTTCCATTTTTTCCATCTTTTTCCCTCATTTATATGTAGAAAGCCGACCTTTTTGAAACAATGATTACAAATTAGAATTAAACATTGCAGCATATTGGTTTAAATATGTCATTTTTTCGTCAATATTTGCAACGGAAGCATCGGCCTAACGTGTGCTTGCATTGCCAAAGTCACGTGCAATATTTTGCTGCTGCATACGAGGTATACACACACAGACAAATTGGACATTGAATATGAAAGCATTCGAAAAGATCTATTCAAATTGCAAAACATTTAAAATTTACCATTTTTATGCATTATGCAGGTTTTAATCTACTAAACTCATCTACTCCTTGGACTAAATGTCATTCGCAATTGAAATTAACCCCATTTTTGAACCAAATTTAATTACAAATATTTGATAAAAGTTGAGTTTGTCAGATTTCATGCAAAAATATTTTTAGTACTCAAACTGAATTTTTTTTATTAATTATATGAGGCTAATGCTAATGATGCTTACTCAACTTATTTAAACCCTTCCATAA
>LJIJ01001540.1:0-40590 GCA_001718145.1 Orchesella cincta
GGTAAAGTTCAGTTAGCTAACAACAAAAATGCTATTTCAATGTTACAAGCTAGACTTATGAATCTAAAGGATCCATATAATGAAGCTATGAAAGGCATTTGTGACAAATGTTATTTGCGAGACCATTTTTCAAAATTTTTGTGAGTTACGTAAGGCGGATGCAAGATCCCCTGCAGTGCAAAAGCAGATCTTAGAGAGGAAACATGCTTTGTACAAAGAGTTTCCGGTTATTCACGACTATATTAGTCTCAAGCGCTATGTCAAGAACGAGGAAAGAAGCGCAAGAACCAGGAGAAAGGACGCTAATTTTCCCCGGACCCGGAGTCCGTTACGCGCCGATCTAGGAGGGGCGATGCAACGCACAGTACCCAGTTGAGGGTATATGATTGGTAATGTGAGAGGAGATGGTCTTAGTACACATGAATGTATGTGTAAGTTATTGAATATTAGAATATGTAAATGATTATGAATATGAAATGAATGGTATGAAGTTAGTGCACCGGATAAAGATGCACGAAGGTGGAAGAGGATCTCATTCCTTCTCCGACTTCTGACTCGACTGGAAGAATAGAATATTCCTTGTTCACTTGTTCGTAGTTGTAGAATACTGAGAATAAATATTTTCCCTCAGTAGCTAACCTGTAGTTCAAACTAGTGCTTTATTAATCGTAGTTAACTATCCGCATTTAACTACCTGCCTAATTCCCTAACACTATCATAATACCAGCACGACACTGTCTCCGGTCCTGTGAATCTGTAGTATCCGAAGTTAAGCGTTAATCCGAAGCGTTATCCGTAATTAATCAATTGTAAGTAAAGTAACATATCATTTATCATAGTAGCAACCGCGCAATTGCATACTCTCGAGGTCTAAGTAGTGAATAGGGAAACCGAAGCACCGCCTAGTCCTTGCACTATATCGTTAATGAAAAGCGAGAGATTCATGAACATGCATACCCACTTTATTTACGTTACCATTCATGTACAAAACAGAAAAGTCTCAAGGCAAAAGGGGAAAGTCCTCATGTCATGAAGTTTACTCCTACAGTCGCAGTATGACAAAATGCACATAAACACCGAAAAAACATAAAACGCATTTCTATTTCTACTACAACGTAGACTAGACAGATGGATAGTGTATAGCACATATACATATACACAAAACACAAGTCAAAGCCCTTTCTCTTCTTCCCTTTGCGCCTGTCCCCTTTTTAAATACCCTCTTGCTACGCTCGTACGTGCCAGAATGTATTACTCTCAGATGCATTTCCATTATCCATGTTTCCTTTTTCGTATTGGTAATTTGAAGCTTTACAAATTTTAGAAGAATGGGGCTCGTCTCATTTCGTTGTAGTTATATACGTTTTTGGCACAAGACAAAAATAACAAATATAAAATGTGAGAGACAGAATCCTCCCCCAAAGAGGACACACATTGCCCAAAATATGGAATTGGATGGGCATAATTCCCGTACTGTTATCCTGGTTATCACTCCGTTTGTTTGCTGCTCTACAGAAAACCCTGATAAGTAACAGCATGACAATAGTATCAGCTAGCATCATCATCTTCCCTCAATACCAATAATATATGTGCGGAAGCGGATGGATTTGACGGATGCAAATAGAGGGTAGGTCACGAATACATGCGATGCTAAACTAAAACTCTCCAACCCATCCTATTTCTAATCTACAGTCGATATTTTTTCGTTTTGTACCATAATTTTGCATCTTCTCATTGAAGTGAACATGACCAGTTTTAATCTATTTCTAATCGTCGGTCGTTTGTTTCTATTGATTCAACCCTTCCAAATGTACTTTTCATGATAATGAATGTACTTCTCCTATCGACTTCAACGAGAAGGGAATGTTTCCGGCTATTAAATTTTTATTATGGACACCTACTCGAAGTAGAGAAGTAATTTTTTTTATATCTACCATCTTGTGTATAGCATCCGTTATGGTACTTTAAAATGTCAAGTCATTCAAATTCAAACAATATACCATTTCATCGCAATTTATACTGATCATCCAAATCCAAACTTGTCATACGTATGACGCTGCATCCCCCATCATCGCTCAAACAACTCATTTTTTCATTTCAATGGATCATTTATTACTATAAATAATATTGTTCATGGGAATTTTGACTGCCTGTAGTCTCCAACACGAACACCTGCACTGCATTGGTTCAACTACAGCTATTCAGTTCGTCATGAGAAAAAAAGGAATTCAGCTATCACAAAAATCTGACATTTGGATAAGGTTTACTACCCATCATGACTCTGTGGGCTATAAGCTCAATCAGATCTCCAATTTTCTCATGAAAGAAATACATTCTTTGAACCTCCAATCTGATTTTGTTGCAGCACTGCTGCCACAAGCCAAATCGAATTGGAATGAAGAGAATTTGAAAGAATATAGTAACCTACCCAGTATGGATGCACTTTGGGTTGCATTTTGTTCCCTAATAAGGGAATCCATGTAGTAATCAAACAAAGACTGCAAGTGGTAACGACTAAAGGTATTTTTTATAGTGATCTTAATATGATTAGATTCAAAAGAACATAATATGCATACATGAGAAGAGTACAACTGAATCAGTTGTAATGTAGAAAAAAACCACTTTCAACTCTAGATTCCGATTAGATATGTAAAAATGTGATGAATGAGGCGTTGCATTCGTTATCCTTTCCAATAGAAGTATAATATATTATTCACTTTGAATACCAAAAACGGATAAATAAAAATATGCAAAGTATGCGTGTCTTCTCAACGATGGCAATGACTGAATGACCTTTACTTAATGACAATTTCCAAATATTCTATCGTATCAAAACAGGAATTCAACGTTCAAAGCGAGGTTCATGAACAATAATGCAGTGTCATCGAATTCATCACAGGAAAAGGAAGTTACCAAACAAGTGGTGCATTTCAACAGAAGCAGAACAAAAAACACATGCTGGAAAATTTAGTAGAGAACACGGTATAAATTGTGTAGTAATGAAATTCTGCTGTTATGACCATCAACAAATCAAAGTCATAGACCCAGCATATACAAAGACTATTAAATCACGAATGTAATATTGTGCCGAAAGAAAAAAAACTCAAAGCAGAATTGATGTGCATGCGTCTGAACAAATCCGTTTAAATAGGATCAATTGTCAGAATTAATGAATGATATGCATGCATGTGTCTCGTCAGTCGCGACTGCGGCCTTATCATCACGAAACCACGATATCATCCTAAACATAACAACATTCATCATTTCTCTTCTAAAGTTTATTTTCGCCTTAACTGCAATGCTGAAGCTTACCCCATTTTGCCATTTAATTTACACTGGTCATTCTTGTAGGGCAAGCGTGCGGAAAAATCGCTTCAATACACAAGGCACCCTTACTTCAACATTGAACATTATCATATTCTTTTGAAAAAATCATGACGTGCCCATACAAACTGAATAAACTGTGATGAATTGCGAGATGCATTTAGCTTTCATGTGTTTCCCAAATGTTCAAATGCCGAAATAAGTTTGACAATGGCCAACTGCACTTTTTATGAATGAGCAGAGTAGATCACAAAAAAATAATGTGCAAAAATAAAATATTCAAAGTTACCTTCTTATTTCCACGAGGGTGTATGAAAAATATAAAAAGTCCCGAGAAATAATTGGATCACAGCACTCACTTAAACAGTTCCGTTAAATGTATTATTCAACCTCTCACACAAAAGGATGAATGGTTCACGTTACTCCTTTTTTTCATGAAAACTGAAGAAGCCTTTGACAAGAAAAAAAGGTCTTCTTCGCGTAAACTTTATCACTTGAATCCCTTTGAGCAACTGAGAAAGAAAAGGAAAATCTCTTTTTGGTCTTCCACACTTGACTTGGTTAAGTCAGTTCGTGCTTCACTTCTTGTGCAGAAATTCCTATTCTTCTTGTTTAAAACAAAACATCAAATTGTTGAAGTTACGTACATGTGTACCAAAACCAAAACCCATGTACGTCTTGTCTGTGTATATATTTGGTACTTTTTGACGGATAGTCGGATTACTCTTTTCTTGAGAACCAAGCAGCACAACTATGGAGCAGATGCTGTAAACTCAAACTGAGATTTTTTTAACTTCACAGTTGAGCTGTTAAGCTAGAGATACAAGACTTCTCTGATCTGCAGTAGAAATGAAACAAGAGCAATACCAAAAATGCAAGAAGTTTTAATAATGCACTTAACCATACTCTTCCTTTAAAAATATGGACCAAAACTTAAAGAAAAAATTTCTTTCCTAATCAAAAGAAGTGTTATGTACGTTATAACATTTAGGTGTACTTGCGAAAGGAAAAACTTTCAAAAAATGTTAGCCTTATCCTGTAAAAACACAATTTAGTAAACAACGAAAAGTGAATTGGACTCAAATATAGCGTTTTTATCTTTATAAATACATGGCAAAAGTCAAATTTTCTGAATGAGAGACTTACTGCGAGACTCAAAAGAAGGTATCAAACTGAAGTGCATGAATGTTTGTGCACTATAAAGAAGTGTATTAAATTAATAAGATATACATGCAATGCAACGCTTTGTAGCAAGGGTAGTACACAGAACGTTGTTCCTACTATTAGTTAGACAGAATTAAAATTATTACACTTTCTTCGCTGCATGTCTACTACTATGACTATGATGTTATGAAGAACTTTTCCAACGTATCTGTTTCAAACTACTACACTGTACCCGACATCCCGACAATACACACACACGTACACAGACCGGATTTTGAAGGATGTTGAGTGATTATAATTTTTATATTGTATTTTTTATTACTTTTATTCTACTTGTGGCTTTTTTGGTTGATTCTAGACTCCAACTGATGCTTAATGATGATGGTTTGTTTGTTGCGGCTTCTTGCTTGCATTGCATATAAAGCTCCACGTTCTACTAAATGAGATCAAGTTTACGTCTGTAGTTCGGGTATTATGATTAGACCACTACTGCACGTTTTATGGATATGGATGTGTATCATGGTATGCATTAGCGGGTACTAGACAAACTGTATCCTCTTGTTAAAGGTAGTGCTACTTACCAAGTCCATTTTTAGGTTAGAAATAATATGTCTCTGCCTTCTGTTCTATGTACTTGCCTCTGTTGAAGTTACTGCATCATGAATGTTCATATATTTACTTCTCTTCATAGCATTTCTGGCAGGCAAAACAAATGCGTGTGTAAATGTAAAGTGTATGCACACAGCTACTACTCCACACACTCATCATGAGATTCTGACAAAGGGAGAAGGGTACCGCTGTGCATACGCTTTCTGTATAAAGCTTTCTGTTGTTGTGAGTCTGCATCTTGGCACTGCGTGATTTGACTCTGTGGAACACTACCAATACGCTAGAGCATGCATACCGCAAGGTAAGGACAGGTAGCAAAGCATCAGAAAATAGCTGCATACACAAACAAAGCATGATTCATGCATGTTATCTATTACGCGTTGAGATGACTAACAATAATTCATGTCAATATAAGAAAGAGTTAGTTTTTTGCGATTATTCTTCGGAATGCGCTGCACTGTTGATTGTTGACACGTAAGTAAAGAATGAATTGCACTTCATTATAGTACATGCACATTTGTTATTCTCAGAGTATCTTAACTGTCTAGTTGTCTACTTATCGGTGAAACACATAAACATTTACACATTGATATGATTGAAAATAAATCAGCTATATAAAACGAATTTATGGTTATGAAACTTTGATAATGCAAATTACTTAACGCGACCGTTACCGGTTATCTTATGTCTTTCTTATGTAATATAATGTTATGTCTATAAAATCCCAAGCATTTAATGCAAGACCGAAATTGGTTATTTAAAATAAAGATTTTCCCATCATAATGCATTCACTTTGTCAGATTTGCATAGCATAATGGTGCATTATAATAAGTATAAAGAAATTGAGGTGCATTTATGGAGATGATATCGTATTCTGAAAATTGCTCTTTAAGTGTCACTGCACCAGAGAATAAAAATACCAAGATTAAATGTCGAGTAGGGAAGTACTCTTTAAAAATTTCATGCCTCCTTGCATAACTGTTAAATTAGCCAACCCCGAAAGGAGAGATTTATGTATTATATAGATCTCAAGTGTTTTGTTATGATACTGGTTCACGCAGTAATGCAGGTTTGTGCTTTGTATCCGATTCAGATTCATGAGATGTTGATACGGTTCAACATGAAAATATGTAAGATGAAATTGACAGTTACACCTATGGCCATCATACTCATATTGTGTTGCGATCCGCGATAATGGCAGATAAGCAAAATTCATGCTTTCTTTTCCATCCTCCTCCATCGCATGAACACGAACGAAGGAAGTACTTAAAAATATAAAGGATCTCAGGAATTTGCAAACCGGTGACTGCTGTTCCCTTCCCCAAAAAAATGAAGCATCTTTTCTACCATAAGAGATGGAACGAAGTAACTTTCCGGCTGCTTGACTGCGAATCGTAAAGGCGGAGGCATGAAAAGGTGTAAGACATGGGACTTTACTGCAAGAAAAAAGTTTTTCATTTTGATGCGCTTTGAAAGATACTAAAATGAATATTTATGACATATTAACAGTTCTCCTCCTTATAACCCTTACTGCACTACACGCACCATTTTCTCATTGTCATATTAGTAAATCCAACGTGATTCCTGTTTCTTTTTCTCCAACAATTGGCAAATCTTATTTAAATAGACTCAATTCTATCATGTATCTACCCGCTTTTACTACTATAGCTTACTAGAACGAACAATGATGTACTTTAAAATAATTCATGTTCAAAATTTCGCTATATGTTTGCTGAGAATACTTGTAAAAAAGAGTTGCAGAAGCTGTATTCAGTGCGTCCATGTGGAAAACACTAAAGAGTTCATCTCACCACACCGCAGCCCAACTCGGAACGTTCTCATACTCATGATATTAAACACATCCCCTTGTAATAATATGATTTGCTCATAAAACGTCGAAAGTTCAGAATTTATTATGATGCCATACTACCTTTTAGTACTAAAGCTGCTGCTCATGAACCTTTACTAGCTGCCGAGGTGGACTTTGCTAGTGAGTTTTAAAAGATATCAAGGAGACAAAGTAAGATGTTATCTGTACTATGAAAAGTGTTCAGCGTGTGATTTAACTTTGCCAAAAATGCTGCCAGTCAGTCACTTTTCTTTTTTTCATTGCATTGTTTTCGCTGTGTATAGGTAGACGGTAGATTAGTACGTACTGCATTTCGTTCGTAAACTCATGTTGTAATTCACACTGCATTTGCGAGATAGATTGGTTGGGCTTTTGTGAACATTTTAAAACACATATTTTTCATGAAATAATAGCATCTAACAAATGATAGTTTTGGTTAGGTGAAATCGAAGTTAAATTGTAATGTTAATATAAACTGAAACAGAGATGAGCAAGGGTGATAAAAGTAATTGTATTATGGCACTGGCTCTTTTAATTCCATTACGCAGTGTAATAATGACTTCTTATTTTGAATTTTTGCAAAATGTTCTGAGAAATTGGTGAAATAGAAGATAACTAAAGGAACTGCCAACGTTAAATATAATGTAGTTTAGCGCGGCAGTGCTATTGGGGGGTCATGAATTAAGTTAAATTATACTGATTTTCTAATTATGTTAAGTAATTCACAGAAAAATTATAAAATACTGCAGATTCATAACTAACGATAGTGAAACAAGTAGTGGTTAGGTTGCCATTCAAGTTAGGTGGGCCATAAAATTCAAAATCGACCTCCCACCTTATGCAATAATACTGAATTAAAGTGCTCGCAATTCCGCATTACATATTACATCACAGTTTTAAGGTAGTGAAAATCATAGGAACCGATGAAGGACAAACATATGCCCTAGACTGCGAAGAGAGATCAAAGGGAAATGGTTGAGTTAAATAATGAGTTACTTAACTAAAGCAGTGTTTCCACAGGTAAACTTCGCTGTATTACTGCCTGACTAAAGGAGAAACTAACAGATAAAAGAAAACAAAAAGGCATGTAGATAAATCAAACATCCATTTGACAATCCTCACCGTTTCACGCAAGAATGACCACAATAATTATTCAACCATCCAATGCAAGTCCATCAATAAATTCTCAAGTTATCTCATACTATATAAATTGCTCACAACAGCCAAGATTGCTATGAGGCGAGTAGGTGTCCGCCCAATGGGAATGAACAAGTAAGCTCAAGAATCAACTGGAGCAGAACACTTTATGAATCCTTTAAAAATATACAAGAGAAATATAAAAGTTGCCTGTAAATACAAAATCTCATCAGGCAGTGCAATATCGATATAAATGCCATTACAATAATTCGAACAATGTTATATTTACTTCAGTGCAAATGCACTACTACCAACTTAATACCACCAACTGCTGCTATTACTACTTAGCGGCATATGTATGCACAAATTTAAAAACACATGCCAGCAGACGTAACTTTCTATAAAATGCGTATAATTGCGCCAACCATTTTCATCTTTTTAATTGTAAGTCAATTATTCATTATAGCTGTTTAACAAATCATTTTCTGAAGTATAAAGTATAAACAAGGTATCTCTGTGCACAACGCTGTGCGGTTTCATATTACTTCTTCAAATTGCAGACTATGGCAGATTAGGAAACTTGCTGATTAACAGATAAGATTGACAAAAGAATACCCAAGAAGCACACAAACTGAACAGATTAATTACCCTTGGACGCAATTAAAGTAACACCAAGAATGAATGAATATGATGCTTGAGGAGCCAAATTATTAATAACTTTTGGTTTCAAGACCAATTGATAGAAATTGAACAATAAAATACAGAAAACACAACAGGAGGTAAGATAAAAGACGCAATGTAGAAAGCAGAGTAGTCTGAGTCAGCAATTAAAACTGTAGTTCTTAATTTAAAAATTACTTGAAAGTAGTTTACAGAAATATTCCGTCGTAGTTGTCCCATCAGTCGTTTGGTACGCTTATTTATGTGACGAAGTATTTGATTTGAAATAAAAATCGATGCCTTTCTGTTTATTCTTTGTAGATACAGTCCAGCCTGGGGATTTCTGTGTAATTAATATACATGCCTTTAATTAATAAAATTCACTAGTATATTTTTTGTAAAGTATAAATGCATAAGTATCGTATGCTTATTCGGCTGTATATACGGGATCATACCGTCTTATCAAAATGTCTTCGCCATTCTTGAGCAACAATCATAGGATTAGGATAGTCTACACCCAGTTTGATTGATCCAAGTTCCCCAGGACGAAGTACCCAAGGCACATGAATTTTCCCTCCTTGAATTCCTCCGAGTTCTGGAACCCATGTCCGTGCATAAGCTCCCTACAAACACCATGATAGTTCAAGCTTCATCAGAACATACATTTTAAGGAAACTACATTCGGTCCATAAAATCAAAAATCATAAAACAAAAGTAAATACGATGAGGTTCGTACTTCAGGGTCATAATCCGTCGCTTGCTTTATCATATTAAACTTTCGGTCTTCTCTAGGGTCATTCCCAATTCCAGCAGAGTAGTTCCAATTTCCATAATTACTGCATACATCGTAGTCAACCTAAAACATAATTCAACATTTCAAAGCCTTCAATGGAAAAATACTGAATTAAAGAACCTCTAACAGCTCTAACTATAAAACTATGAACATACTAATAGATACTCGAACCATTCAGCTCCAAGACGCCAATCCAACTTCAGATCCTTAGTTAAGAAGCTCGCGACATTTTGACGCCCTCGATTGCTCATCCATCCAGTGTGAAGGAGTTCACGCATGTTGGCGTCAACAAATGGAACGCCAGTTTTACCATCTACTCAAGAAAAGTGAAAAAATGTTTTGGTAAATTCTCGGATACGTAGCTAACGTCTAAGTACATCATAAGAAACCTTTTTGAAAGGTACACCCGACCACACAGTATATACTTATATACAGTATTTACCTGCCCATTTGCGAAATTTTTCCATGTCTTCTTCCCACTTATATCGTATTTTCTTAACACCTCCAGAGAAAAACAAGCAATTTCCAAACTTGATAGCAATAAAACGGAAGTAGTCCCTCCATAAAAGCTCAAAAATAACCCAATACGTGGAGTCATTCTTCACGCGTTCTTTCTCGTATTTACGGATTTCAAAAAATACTCTACGAGGAGAAATGCAACCGAACGCAAGCCAAGGGCTGAATTTAGTAGAGTACTCGGAACCAAGTAATCCATTACGAGTTGTTTTGTAATTTTCAATCGCCCCAGTAGCCCATAAATACGATTGTAAACGATTCAGGGCTGAAGTTTCACCTCCAGTAAATGGAAATGCAGTGTTAGCATGCACCGTTGGCTCTATAATTTCAACGAAAGTACAATACAATTTAACCACGGATTCTTGCTTCAATTTTAAGATTAAGAATTCTTAATCTCCCACTCTATGTGAAAAGGTCACTTACCGACTAAACCTAATTTTTCAAACGATGGGAGTTCTTCGGATATTTCAGTAAGTTCAGGCGGCAAATGTTTTAATAATTTCGGCATTGGTTGTTCCAATCTGATCTTACTTCTACCTTCAACATCTTTCCGGAATTGAGTATACGTATTTGGACAACTATACAAAGAGCCCAAGTATCACACAACTGATGCCTGATTGATCCACGCAATAATTAATTTTATTGCTATTACTTCTTCACAGTGTATGGAAGGTCGTCCTTGTGATATAAAGTTGATCCCCAAATAGGACGAAATTGAATTTTATTTTTAGTGCAAAAAAGTTCGCAAGCCTCTTCAACCTCAGTTTCCTCGCTAGTCACCTCCTTCTGAAACACCACTGCGTCATACTTGCATACATCATAAATCGAAGACAAGGTAACTTCAGGACGCTTATTGAAAACCAACAAGGTGCTGCAAAAATTAAATTATAAAAACAACAATCACTACGAAATATTTACAGAATCTGGATCATTAGGTATTTTCGGAAAATGCATGGCAGAAGTTTCTAACCTTCCCTTCTCCTTCAAAGTCTTTTGTAAATCCTCCACTGATTGTATTAGGAATTGAGCCCGATAATTACCAGTTTTGGGAAATTTGTACCTGTGAGTAGTAGTTTCAAATTGTCTTGGGTCAAAGCAGAAAACAGGAATCACAAATTCAGCATGCTCATGAGCCCATAGTAAAGCCTATCAAACAACATCCAATCACAACATCAAAATCTATATTACCATCATACGCAAAGTGAAATCGCAGTTTTTTAATTACCTCATTATCATGAAACCTCAAGTCGTTGCGAAACCAAACTAAGCACTTTTTCAACATGATGATTGATTATCAATCCTTCTTCATCGAACAAGTATGATGAATGACTAGAGATTTTTTTTAGCCCAACTCACAATCACAGTAAACCGGAAGTCCCTTAAACTGATGGACAATTACTTTTTTCGGGAAAATAAATATTCACAAGCAAAAATTAAATGCAGTTTTGTTTAGAGAAGGAACAAGACGACCGAAGATGTTCGCGCATGTGGTTCGGTTCAACCTGAGAGTGTTTTCACACTTTTGCATAAACCATAAAAGCAGCTGAGACTCTGCATCTGTTCACCACTACTCCGAAGCACTATATACAGAAAACGTGTGAAGGGAAGTGATCGCTGATCGCAATAAAATGTAAATATTAAACGACGTATTAGAAATCACTGTCGTTTTAAAAATTAGTCTCTAAACACTAAAAAGTTTGTCTAATTAAGTAATTAAAGAACAATATTACTGGAAGTTAATTGTGGTGCGTTTATAAGTGGGCTGCTTCTAATGTTCGTCCTCGAACGTCGAATTTAAAATTAGTTAATCATTGTCCTAGCCTTTTCTTATCAGTTTGTTCTATCATCGTCATCTTCAAGTAAGTTCAGCATTTGTAATATTCCGTAACTGTTAATTTTTTGTAATGTTACTTCACATAACTTCATCATATATGTACATTTGACATAACGGTTCATAATATCAAAAATTCCAATGCAAGAAACGGCAACGTGATATTTCATAGCCGAATGCATTTTTTGTGAAGTTTCTGTTAATTCGCCATTTTGGTTTTGGCTGTACAATTTCAATTTTGCCCCCATGGAACAGTTCATCTAAAATGGCGAAGAAAAATGGAAGCCCCAAAACTTTAATTCAATTCTTTCTGTAGAAATGAAAAGGGTGATGCGGAACTACTTGTCATTGTCATTAATATGTGTTAAATTGGAAGGATTATAACATACAGCAGTCAAAGTATTGAATTAATTTATAATCAACGTATCAATGAGCAAGGTATTTGGATTTGAGTTTCGGATAAATCCATTGGTAAGTGCTTACTCCGTCGTGGCTTAACAATTTTCTCGATATCATTATCCCCCTATAAATATCATCCCTTCAAGAAGAAAGTTTTCGGATGCCTCATTCGGATCTTTCATACCAGTTTCCTTAAATGCTCTATTGCTCAACGAGCTTAGAATGGTTTCAAAAGATTTTCGTTACTGATAGTGGATACTCCGATTGTGAAGTTGAATTGGATGATTATAATATTGATAATGGTCTTCTTTGTAAACCCACCCATTGTGTAATTGAAACGGGGGGACAGTCAACAAGACATACGTGTAATACATATTGCATTGTATTTGATAGCTTTTCATGGGACCATAATAATGTTATTGTAGCTTGTTGTAGTGAAAGAGAAGCGATCTTATCTTGACATTGTTTCGTTCCTTCGTAATATTAGCAGACAAGACAGGTATCCAAAAGCCAAGCCGTTGCTCATATTCATACTGTACGAACTTGATTTTGCTCAGATTAGTTTAATTGTTAGTCAGTTGAGAATAGAAAAGTCGAATTTGAATTGCATGAGGAAGAACCAGGAATGGATAGATCGGATACGACGATATAATTCGATTAGCATATTATTGTTACTGCAATGCCATGTTGAAGTTGGATGTTTGTGGGGAACGATAACGCCTTGTCTGCGCAAAGAAGGTAAAAGTCCGTAAGCCCAGGTTTTAAAGTATTAGGCATATGAGCGATTTTGAGTTTACTGGTGCAGGGTAAATAAAGATATTATTTTTGGGAAACAGCAGGAAAGTTATGTGGCTTTTGTGCATCAACCTATTGTGTTCTATTGTATTGTTGCGTTATATTACGACGAATGCTGATAGATAGGAAATGAGATGTGTTATGTTGATATTGTGAAGGAACAATAAATATTCAGGTACGCTTGACGCTGGTGGTGGGCACTCAAGAGACATGAAAAATGAAATATCGACTTAGATCATCATTTGTCACCTCAATTTTTTAAAACATGTATTCGTCTTCATTTCACCTTTTCACCATCTCTGTTTCATTCTTGCTCACTCAGCTCAGTTATTGACTTGATGTTCGTATAGTCATATTGTCATGTAGCATGCCACGCTTGGGTTATTTGTTCCTGACGTTTGGCTTGTATTCAATCTCTTAAAATTGTGCCTGCCCATAGACAATCATCTCAAACACTGTAAAAAAAGAAAATGCATGCGCAATACTACGTACAGTATCTAAACTATGGAGGATGCGATATAAACACATACCCAGGCCACATTGATATAATGATGATAATTTCATGAATAAAAATATCCTAGTCATTATTTCATCGGATGAAGGTTTTTCATAGATTATTATTTATTACAGAAAATTACAGGTAAAGAGAACATCACCCGTTCAATTTATGTCTACTTTTGTGAATAGGCTAATATATCATCTGTAGACAAACTGAAACGGAAAAGGGTTTGAAAGCACTGTAGGAATATGATAAAGCTAACATATGAAGTGTTTGTGTCTGTCGCCCATTGGTATATACGTTTGAGATTTTCAAAATCTGTTTCCACTAATTCATCAATCGACACATCAGGTCAATAGCTTGGACATTGCGTTGTTCCATCGGTATACAAAGTAATACATAAATACAGACAAATTGCAACAAAGTCGCATGTTGCACATTGGCTGGTTTAGTAATTCAAGAATCCTATTGTTGTTTCACATGAAAGCGAATGCATGTAGAGGAGAAAGAACAGAGGAATATTACATGTATTGTATTCTGGTGTACTGTTTAGTTTACCTGTTTCCGATGTTTTCTTCTAGTCAGTTTAGTTTGAAGCTTCATATGAACTTAATTTGGAAGATGAAGGAGTGACGAAGGTGTACAACGTGTTATTTCACCTGGCCGTATCAATCATGTTTATTTAGGTTGGCGGTTTAAGGATTGGTGGAGCAGATTACCTTTAAGGAAGGGTATGTAATTTTAATCATTATGCATATTTTATGCCACAACGTTTAAAAATGTTTGCATGAAACGACTGCTTCATAATTTTTGTGATGTTAACGGTATCAATTTTGCATTTGACGGAACTTCACCACTACCAGTTTTTACCAATTGACAAAGTGTATAGTATTACTTTCTCGTTAAGAATTGTGGTCGAGAATAGGCTCCGTAAAAACTAAATTTAACAAGGATTGGGTAGTTGGTATATTATGAAAGGACAATGATAATTGATACGATAAAGTAATTTAGCGCAGCTTTACTGTACTGAACCTGGTCATTAAGTCATTAGTGGGAATCCGATATATCCAGCAAAGCGCATTTAAAAATGTTCCCAAGTATGATTGAGACTAATAGTGAATGGAATAAGAGTTCTGGTGTGGTATTCAACCCTTCATCATGCGATTATCAATAGGGTTGGGGTAACGTGATTTTTCATAAAACGTCTAATTTATGTGTGTTGGCTACTTTTTCAACGGCTGATCTTAACCAGTGTTCCTTTTACTTTCCATGTGTATGTATGTGAACGCGAACACGTCTGTTCGATTCTACAAGTCAAAAGTTTAGACTAGGATTTCAATTTCAAGCAGTATTTTCACTTTGAAAGTTTCAATCTTTGGGAAATAAGCAAATAAATAATTAGAACTTCTTTCCATTAAGTTTAGCTCTACCAAGTAAGTCTACTGCTAAGGATTCCTACTTATGATTTTTCAAATGAAGTAGTCATTTAGAAATGACACTTTGTCATGTTATGTTCTTAACTTCATTTCTAGCTTGCTACAGAGAGATTTGACATCCTTGAGATCATAAATCGACTTGGGGGAAAACATTTTTATTGGTTTTCATTTCTTAATGGTTTTAAGTAACCTGTTGTGCAACAGTTTAGTTTTCAGGGATTTGAGATAGTAGGCTATGCTGTCTTAAACAGAACTTTGTAAAACTCTAGGATTTGCTTTCTATGAAAGTATCTTACTTACCAACCACCAACGTTTCACTATAACATTACTCACTATGTTCAACGTTGTGATTATGAAGAGTAGATATAGCAAGAAATGACGCTTCGTTTTGAAGGGTGACAAAGTTTGAGCTTCCCTTCAGTAAGACTTTTATGGATAATTTCATTACTTCACTTGTTAAACCTTTTGCTACCATTATGAGCTGCAAACACTATATTTAATATTGTTGCTCTTGATAGATTGTGTTGTAGGGTTTCATATAGTACTGAGTTCTCTGCTCATACACATTGATTTTCTTTTCGAGACATTGGACTGATTCATTTGGACAAATTAATGGTTTTTGGTTTTACTTTTTGATGGGTTGGGCTGGTAGAGTTGGTACTCGTTTCAGTTTGCTTGAACGAAAGGGGAAGTACTGTTGCAGAGTTGAGTAAATGTTCTCTTTCGAAATGATGATGGAGTATTTTGTGTTGGGTGGATATTTTCCAATAATTATCACACTCCTATTTCAACAACTTAATGGCCAATACAAAACTCACGTATATAATATTGTCTATGTGTTTCATAAACACTATTTATATGTTCATGTATGTGGATTATTGGGTTTCTTTTACATTAAACATGATCAACTGTGTTTATGCCCTGACAGCAACCTGAATCTAAATCCAGTGTGTGAGGTATGGATTTGCTCTGGTTTGCTGATGCGCTTCTTGTCAAATGTTAGTCTGTAAAATAACTTGATAGTAGGCTGATGGGTTTGTAATAATATGTTGAGTTCCCACTGCTACCTTTTCTTTTCATGAAAACTTAAAAGCGGCTATGTGATATATGCATATAATTGATTAGTTCGTCTCGTAGAATGTTTATCTAATTAATGATGATTGCTGTTGGGTGGCTGAATTTATCATCGATTTAACTTGTGAGTTAAATCAGCGCGATTCTAACTTTACAACTTATTACAGTTTCCAATTTTTAACGTTCTTGCTAGTTCGTCTCGTGATCATGAGTCAATTAATATGTATAGGTTACTCCACTGATTTTCCTTTGATATCATTCTTATTGGATTGGAGAAAAGGTTCTAAGAAATCATGTAATGAAAAGCTTCATTACCCATTAATTACTACTACTTGTTACTTGTAATCGCTCAGTAAGATTAAATTACGAATTAATAATTATTATTTTAGTTTGTGTAAACCATACCACAATACACAAATAAATGGGGTAACAGGAGAAAACCTTGGATGTAGACAGCATGCCATTTAAATATTTTTTTAAATAAATGATCTATCTAATTTAAAAATGTTGAAAGCTTGTAACATTATGGAAGAATTACTTGTTTTTTATTAACGTTTATGTGATGCATTCTTATTTTTAAAGCTAATCGTCGAGTAAACCTGAACGGACGGGAATATTGCTGAGTCTTTTAATAATAATATTCTTTATATATTGTTTTAAGTATATACAAGATGAAAGATCTACTGGTTGTAATTTTCGGTTGGTATTGATTAGGGATGATACACAAACCACTGTTCTAATATTGTCTTTTTGCTGCCGTTTAGGTGCTACATTACCACAGGGGTAGTTTTTTAATCTTAAAGTGTGTACTGCGTACTCCTACACGAATATGTTTCCCACGACCTAAAACTTTCTTATAACAAGCTTTCTTATATGTATTTCTTATCTTATAAGACATGAGCTAGTGCCGGTAAGGCACCCTTTTTCCTTTCTCTGCTGGTGTATTTCTCTCTTTTACCATACTACCATCAATTTGAGTTTTGGTTTTTTGTTTCGTTTCATAAGACCTGAAGTAATACTTGCATGAGGTTCAGACCATGGAATGATGTTGGGATTTTGCTGCGTTAATTATTTAAACGAAGGGTTACAAAAAAATTGAGATAGTGATGATGATGATGAAAATGTGTGTGGGTTGGCTCAAGTTTGGTGATTTGACTATGATTCAGCGGTGTACTTTGTTGGTAATGAATGATTGAAATGAAACTGGTGGTGCTGATGCACTAGTGATTACTGATCGATTACCGAGGAACTGTTCTAACTAGATGCTCACAACAACACAACCCTTTTTTGGTTTTCTTTTGCTGTGAACGAAACTAAGATTAAGCAAGTCTGGAAATCCATTTGCTGTGGTACGATATGAACTTCGGACTTGTGACTTACGCTTAATGCGTTTTGAATGTTGTGCTAGTCGCTAGTGTATTATCATGTATTAGGGAGGTTTCCTCAAAATTGTGGCTGCAAATGAAAATATTTATGAGCGTCTGCTGGAGGTGGATTTTTAAAGATTTTCTATTTGTTCTTCCTACACAGAATATTGAACTTTTAGTATGTTTTTTGCTCGCTTGAATAGTTTTGTCAGTGGAAAGACTTCAAGAAAAATGAGTCCACATTTTGAATGTCTCTTTTTGCAACTTTTGAGACAACATGAAAGATAGTTTGGTCAGAAATATTTATCTTAGTGAGTTCGCCACACATAATGTATAGTTTAAGTTTTCATCAAGTGGCATTCTTTTGAAATATTTCTCGTCCACTTCATTTCTTCCTCCAAATGAAATATTGTGAAGATCTAAAAGTTTTTATGATTGTCATAACATTACATATCAAAGGGTTCATATCACTCTCACCTTCTAGTAGTACTCAATGGTTGGTCTTCCTTGCTTTCCAATCCCTCTGCAGCAAACTTTTATTGAACTGTTTTGTATCAAGTTTAGATTCGGTCGGAGGTTGAGTTTGGGATTCAGAGAATGAATCTTTGATCGAAGCTACCAGTGTGTTTTATTTTTGGAAAACGTCTCAATCCGACTATGTCTTATGAAGCTTTCTACAGTCTTAGATTGCTGCAGCTGAAACTGCCATATTCAATATTCTTGTTTTAAAAACAGTATTTGTACAAGAAAAATTAAATTGTTTGTATTCCCCATAACACAAGACTCCACGTTATCCCCAAATACATCAATTTCAATAAGAATAGATAAAGAGTCAGATAGGGACACCATCCACATTACATTATAATTATGAAAGTAGGAAATATTATCTATCTTCCATGAAATACAGTTAACAATTTTTGCAAAATTTGATTCGTTCACGACTGCTCAAGAAAGAAAGATGATTGTATTGTAGTAGCACAAAATGTCAGGATCCATTGTAATGTTTCTTCTTGACTTCTTCCACTTGTTCTATGTTGTAACGGGCTCCTTATGACTACATGAGTGTCGAATATTTCATGACTTTGTTGTTCTCTTCTCTTATCATCATCATAAAATCATCATGAGGCATGAATAAGTTGTATTAAAGGTCGGGCAGTGGCGAGTAGGAGGATATGATTATGTAATTCGTATGCTCCTCCACTTCAATTCTCTCTGAAATCTCAGCTCACTTTTTTCAAATGGCACACGAGTACGAGCCGCAATGATTAGGCCGACTGTGATTTTTGATGCCGGTGGCTACCAATTCAGGTGCGGTGGTGGTTATTTTATTCACATATAAATTAGAAGCAATAGAATAAAACCTTCTGCTTCCTTCTTTTTTCTGTAATAAAATTTCCGTGTAACAGAGTGCGGCATATCATTTGACCATTGGTTCGGTACTTTGATACAATGAGCAAAGCTCATATAGTAAATACATTTTATCGGTTTCGACTTGTACGAAAACATCGAGTATTCCTTGTGCGAACTAACATTATAATGAAATATATAATGACAACTAGGAACATAATAATATGAAGTGGTTCAATGTCCAATCGACCCAATATATTATTATATGCATGTAAGTTTTTAAACACTGGGAATATGAAGAAATATTTTTGGGGCTTTGTGTTATAAAATTTTATTTATGGATGGCACTGGTAATGAAGGGGTAACCGGTAATAACAATATTTATAAATGATGCGATATTGAAGCATGTACTTATATTTTCTATATTCGCTACGTAAATTTGGAGTACATAAATTTGGAGCATATAAAAACAAACAATGTTGTGCCACATCTTTCTGCAAAATTAAATGCAAGATTATCATCATAAGAAGCAGAGCAATCTCGATGTTTTGTTGCGCCAGAATTCGTGTTTTGTATTCGACATTTGATTTCAAGTGGTCAACAGAATCAAACAATGGACAAATACTATATAGATGATTTAACATTTTATTTTAAAAGAGTCGTATCCATTTTTTAGTGTATTTGAAAACTCCATATTGTTTGTTGGACAGCATTAATGTTTTTTTTTGGTTTAAGGTTGAGATTTTCATTTTTTTGGTTCAGGTTCATCGAACTGGCCGCATGTGCATAAAATCTGCTGTGCTCAATTTTAAAGGTTTCTCGGTTTGGGTTTTTATATATTTGATGAACCGTTTCGTTGTGATTGAATAATGTGAGGTTTTTGTACACAATAATGGTGCAGTATTGGTGCTACATATAATGCGAGTACCGAAAAGATTGAAGATTCCCGTGCACAAAGGAAAAGAAGCGTTACTTTTCTTGACTCGACATTTTGCACTCTTCTCTTCTATGAAGTGGCTATCTAGAGTATTAGTTTGGTTGTTACGTAGGTTGTTATTTCATAAAGAGTAAAGATACACCATTTGCCGTTGGTCAAAAAGAATCATGGTGCATCACGGCATGCGAACAACAAGAGGAGAAAATTAGGAAAGGGCCAGTATGAAACAAATGATAGTAATGGTCTCGTTTAGATGACAAATGCAAGTTTGAAACAGGCATATAACCATTCATTGCTATACACCACAAAATTCGTTTATGTACGACGTGGTCGTTTGTAATTTGCACGATATGAGAAATAATAAAAATAATGATGATCGGATGGAAAGAAATGACGAAGATGATAAAGATTTACGAAACCTTCTAAACAGAATACACATAACATGGCTTTGAAAAAGAAAAGAATTATATCCTCTGTCTGTCAGAGTTCATCCGTCATAGAAAAATGTGTATTTTTTAAGGCAAAATATGTCTTACCATCCTTTACATAGACATGCTGTGTCGGCCAGCAATAACACAGTGGAGCCAGAAGCGATTTTTATGAGAGTAAAATTTTTCTTTTTTCCTTCGAAATAAAAAATAATTATTGTGCCTGTGCTTTCGTTGTAAGAATGCACAGGAGAACGGAAAGAAATGGAGATAAACAAAACTTTTAAAAAAACTTGTCAAACTTGTTGGGTCTTTCTAACATTTGTGTGCTCGGCAAAGAAGAATCATATTCATTCAATTGATATTATTTTTTACCGATGATTCCGAAAGCCTCATAGAGTATTAAGCATTAAAATGATAATAACCTGTCATTGCTCTTGTCATTTGTATGTTTTCTCTCTATTTTCCACTAATGTTTGCTGTGTAGTACACTTCTTATCCCATCCCAATTTCTTTTATGTATTTTACCCATTTCGAAGTGTCCATTTCCGTGCATTGCTTTGTAAGTTAGCATTTTTAAATTTTAGGTTTAAAGAAAGTTACTCCAGGTGTATAGTGTATTCTCAAAACCTTGCTAAATCATAGCATAAGGGAATACCGCAAAGTACAGCATGCCGTAGGGAAGACTATTATTGCATCCACATTCCACTTGTCACGCGCAGTGTTTTATGATAATGTTATAATAATTGACCATGCATCTCTGAACTGTGTAATCGAAACATACCCTTGCTTGCAATACAAACTTAACGTTAGTGTCAAAGTGTCATCATTTCCTGTATCTGTATCACTTTTACACTTAAACTAGCATCTATTCCTTCAGACAGAACAAATGTGATTTGTAATTGTAATATATACACCGTTGTTTTATACATTTTCATCCTTTGACGAATGTAGTATGTAGTTGGAATATAGTTTGAAAAGACTGGAGTGAAGAGTGATGCAGTGATTCTGATTATGCATGCACTTTAGTAGTGCGCCGCTTTTATACTAATAGGGTTAGTATAAAATGGGTACAGGATTTTATGCGGGATTTGTGTTTGACTTGACCTATTGTACCCTGCGTTTTTGCTTGATTCAAATCTTGTGTTTTAAACATGAAATTTTTATGTCTTTTTGACTACTTCTAGCTTCTGGTATTGCATTGGTTCTTCAAATGAATAATAAATTGTTTTGCATGTGCAATTCACAGTCACTCAACCTTGCCTTGTAAATCCCTGATTGTTAGGTCGGGTTAATACTTTTTTCATGTCGTGCGTGTTTAATTTGCAGCAATTATCAATTTTGTACTGATTTGAGTACTCTCAAAATACAAGCAATTGACTTTACTTATGCCTATAACATTTAGCGAATCAGTGTTAATTAGCACTTGAACGTGGCGAAAATGCATTTTGCAGGTCAAAGTCTGAAAAAGTCGTGAAAAATGTACTCTAAATAGCTCGTAAAACTAACATGATATTTTTGTGATCTCATTTAATATAATGGGAGTACAATGGTGCATTTTTTGCACTAATGCAAGCCACTGACTGAACACGGGTTACGATTACGATATTACAATGGCTATCGTATCTTATCTGCGGCCATTGTGCTCATCAACTTCATTCTGTTGAGTATTTATTTGTTTTGAAGTTGATGGACGCGTTTTGCACGTCCCGTGCAACCAGATATATGTAGGTGTAGTCGAGGAGCAATTTGGATAGGTTTCCAATGCCAGAGTTGTAGCAGCTAGTTCTTCCTTATGCTTCGAATTACAAGTTAAAGAGACATTGACTCTTTGCCATTTAACAGTAAAGTACATTGCAGGAAAAATGCATGAATAGGCACTTACAACTTACTGAACAAATATAACCCAGTCAGCTCATTTTATAAAAATCGTTGTTTGCCTTTTACGGTATTTTGGTTGGGGGTGTATTACCATTACTTCTTTATTGCTACAAATAGTACAATGCGTTTGTTTGAAAACTCGACCAGCCTTTATTTCAACAGAACAACGATCGAGAAAACTAAAACTAACGATTTGATATTTCATATTTCTGAAGCACTTTATTACTTATAACTCCATTAGATGGTGAGTTGAAAAACATTGGTGTTGAATAATATTCATGAATGCACAAACTGTGAAACTTATTTCTTCACAGGAAAACGTGGCATCAGACGAGAGTGTTATTATATCGTCGTTTTGAATTAGGTATCATTATGCATAAGGTTATGTGATAACGTAAGGGTAAGGTATTCATGGTATTTGGTGGGAAATACCCTCAAGGTTCGAAAGTGAATAACTCAAGAAAGACTTTGTAAGTCCATTCGAGATATTGTTCATCCTTCTCGAGAATGAGCCCAACAGTTTTGTGTTTAAGTTCATCCCAACTTCATCTTCTAAGGTTTTCATTGAATTGCTTCTCTCTCTCCACAGGCCGCACCCTTTGCTCTTGCTCTTGTCAAGTAAAGTGGCCGAAAAAAATACTGCTGTCCTGGTGTTTGTATTATATGCTTACTACTACTAGAATATGTTTTTTATCCAGCTAAAGTCAAAGAAAAGCGATCGGGATGATGTTGTCTCAAAACGAATTTGCCTCAACATGCTTGTTCATGTTAGCCTATATTGCATACATCGACCTGACCAGCCAGCATAAAGCACAGTTTTTGGTTTAGGATTTTAAGTACATGTATACGATGCGATGAGCTTCAACACTTATGCAACTCTCATTCTCAAATCATGAAGATGGATTTTTTGGTAATTAAGGTATTAGAGCAAGAAGAAAAGCGTTCGCTTAGTGGTATACAACAAGGTTGTACAACACTTTTGACTTGTAGACAGAGCATGTACTTTATCGTGTGGTACTTGGTTTAATATGATCTGACTCACATCATATATGAGTACAATGTTGTCTCCGTCTTCAAATAACTTATGGATAATGGATGATGAAGTAGTAATAATATTGTACATAATCACATTGTTGTTTTCATGTTTAGTTGCGGAAAGGAGAATTATGGCCATTTTTCGGCTATTACTCCCATTTCTTGTGGCTCCATGAAACCTTTATAGTATCAACTTAGCCTAAAAGTACCAGTACAGCTGAATTAACCACATTCATGAAGCGATTGCAAAGAAAAACTGTGCAGTTAATCAAAGTGTAATATGAATATTTATACAGGCATTATAACATAAGCAGCCGCTAAGTATTGACTCACATTTCTCTTTGGCGAAGAAGAAGAAGTCGTTTTAATTCCACTTTTTATGGCAAAATATTTAGTTTGAGTTGGCTTGGCTCAAGAAGGATTGATTACCGTGTCGAACCATACTGTTAGCATGAATGAACTTGAGTATTATCTGTGTAACTGGACGGAATGTGCATTTTGACTTGGTATCACTCTAAACCTTAAATCATCATAATGTATGTATGTAATCATTATCACCACCATCAAGATACCCTCCTCCTGCGACTATGGAGTTATTGATGTTAGCTCCCTTTCATACATGATACATTTTTTGTAATTTAAAGAAAGTAATGCATAAATAAATACATGAATCTACAAGTATAAGAAGTGGTCATGTGTGTGGATGTAAATGTTGTATAATAACAAAAAATCCTTCTATTCAAAACCGTGTTTTCTTTTTTGCGCCCATGAATGAATAAGGACTTTGTCTTAATAAAATCTTGGATATATATTAATATCAAACCAACCGTCGCTGTGCTTATCTAATATTAAAATCACCATCTTCACAGTAAACGAGAAATGTGTTCTATTCACTTGGCGATTTAGTTTGAAAACATTAGATTAATTATTATATGCTTCAATGATTGAGTAACTAGCTTAAAGTATTCGAATCTAATTTACTGGATTTAGCAAGTAATTATGTCCGTCTTTGCTATAATGACCATGAAAAAGAATTGATAAGAGACGACTCTGGTGATAAAATGTGTTTTGTTAAACCAACTTGCGTAAGAAGTAAGGCGCGTTTCCTCTAGCAAAACAAGTAATAAAAACTGGTGATATGAGTGTGCTATACACATATATCAAGATTTGGAACTGGAAAATTTTATTATTTATCCAGTTAATGCATAGTACGTAAAATGCGTATGAATCAGAAGCCTTGTTGATTAACTGGACATGAACTCTGCACTGGGTTGAAAAAAATTGCCAAGCGTTTCTTCAATTTCTTAGCCAACACCTTTCAGTTTGTATTTTTAGTTTTGGTCTGAAATGTGCTGTACCAGTGACTGGATTGGAGTGACAGATATTTTGACACAAGCATTTTTAGTAATAAGTTGAAGGAATATTGAAGACAAGATGAATAGAAGGGTTACTCTTTCAAAGAAAAATAATCTTCTTCTGCTTCTTAGTGTTTTCTATTCATTCTCAGTACACAGAGCAAAGATATCTTGATAAACTTTAAGTGTAGATAGTGTGTGTTGTGTTGCATATTCATGTCCTTTAGGAATAAGATAAATATGCTTGATAGGGTTAGGGGGTAATGCAAGGTAGAATGAAGGCTTGTTGCTTGATGTTGTGCTCAGCATGAAGCAAGTTTTCTTAGAGTGACTATGTAACAAACAGCATAACATTATATAAAGTAACATGTGAACGATAGGATGGATGCGCAAGTGAAACCTTTTTGTAAAAAGGTTGGCTCTTTGCTTCTTTTCTTGCTTCATCGTCATCTTCCTTGATGTTGGTGATGTATCTTTTCCAAAGTGATCTTCCGTTTGAGTCTTGATCTCGTGGTCGTGGAAGAAGGTTCTTACGGTCAGAGTTAGTATTATTTCGTAAAGTTTGTGAGTTGAAAAATTCCAACCCTCTCTTTGGCTTTGGAGATCAAGTTTGGGTTCACTTGTTGCTAAAGAATTTATAAAGCTGGATTATTTTCTATGCATATACGGTGAAGGTGACAAAGGGTGCTCATTGGATTTAATAATGGAGTCTCAATCGATTCAAATTATGATTAGGTAAGATTTCGGTTCAGTTCAGAAGAAACATGAAATTTTCAATGCATAGATCACAAATAGGATAAGTAAGTTGTATTGGTCAGTGTGTATATAGTTAACGTTAATGTAATATGGCAATGGTGACGGGAATGCGTTTTCTCTTGGAATTTTGTGTATGGCACATTGTCATCGGATTTTTTCAGTTGAACTATATCGTGAATAATATAATCTCTACAAAAAGTCAGAAATGCCCCCAATTTTTTCGTTTCTTATGCATTCTTAAAAACTTGTTGAGCTGACAAATCAGTTGAAGCAACCGCATCCATCTGTGGCGTTTTTGTTTTGATGTTTTAATATTGATTACATCATGAGGACATTAAGAATATAACTACTACAATAACAATAATGGTTTTTGTGTTTTGTAATCAACAGGTTGTGTATCAACCAAAGGCCTGATGCCGTATCATATGTGATGGATTTGCAATGAAGAATATACACCAAAATCACCACTAGTTTCCAGTTTGTGATTAGCAAAACATGTAATAATTTACAGCTCTTCAAATTTTGAAGTAGGATTGAACGCAATTCATAGACCCACGACGATTTGGTTTTTTTGTTAAAATAATTTTGTGAAGAGGAAGTAGAAAGTTGTCATAAACTTGTAATCACTTTATGTGTCTCGCATTCATTAAGTTCAGTGAAAATAACGAACAGTACCTCAAATAAGAACAATGGTGTTGGTAATTGGTGGAGTGAAAATTGAGGAAGTTCCTCACGACTCAAGGGCATTGTATCACATAGCCCCACATCTAAAAGATTCTGGATCTCAGTTTGCTGCACAGTTGCCCAAGCACTTGGGACCTATGGGACTGTTGTTCGTATCACAAAGAGAGTTTGCTGCTTGCAGTCCTCATGATAGTAAGTTGTCTTCGATTTTATTCGATATTATATCAGAATATAGTTCATATATGAAATGCTTAAAATAATATTTTGACAAAATTTCAGAAAATGTCAGCATTTTAGCTACTGAAGGTTGCACCACGTGTATCACAATAATATTCAGACATCCCAGTAAGTAGATAACAATAATATAATAGTCAGTAGTTTAGGCAGTGTGCTTCATTTTGGAGAAAGTTTCATGATAAACTGTCTGTTGATTATTCATTTAGCATCCGGAGCTGTTGCATTTGCACATGTCGAGCCGGTATGCGTTGACGGAATAAGTGCCATGCTTAGCCGGTAATAAACTTTTTATTCCTTCTCATTTTCCCCTTAAACTTATTAATTATAATAAATAATTAATGCATTGTCTATCAATTTTAGATTGCAAGACCTCAGTGCAGGTTACTTTGACCAGGGACCAGTTCATATGCACATTTACGGGTCATTCACTGATAATCGGGGATATGGGGAGGAACTTCTATACTCAGTCCTACGTAAGTTTGTGCAAATGGATAAACGAATCTGTGAAACTATTGTTGTAATTTGTTATTGATGATTATTACTAATTTGTGTTGTCGTTTAATTTCCCAGATTATGTTCACAAGGAACCTTATGAAATCGATCTAGTCGCAGCTTGTGTTGGAGTCGTTAATACTGTGCAGCGTGGAGACATCCCCTGGCCTATTGTATACGGTGTAGGTATAAACATTAAGACTGGCGAAATCTTCCCAGCTACCATTTTAGACAAAGGACCGGACATTCCTTTGAGAAATGCTAGATTAATTACTGGTACACATGCGGTAAGTAGTACATTTTTACCCCTAGCATTACAGAAGATTGCAGGTTGTCAGAAGTCTGATGTGCATTATTCCAAATCATTTTTGTTACTTTACAGCTTCTAGAAATATATGACTACGTGTCTGGCCTACTAAGAATAGGCCCGTTCCACTATCAACCAATTCGATCTGCAGACATCATGTTACAACAACCAGATGAGTTTTTATTACAGCACCTTACTTCGTCACCGGAAGTAGAGGCAGCTCATGTTGTCGGCGAGGTGAGTTTCAGTGGGAGTATCATGCAAATGTCATTCGGATTTTGAAGTTAAATTTTTAATGAAGTCGTGTATTTGATTTTAATAGATAAAAGCAGCCATCAAACACGTACAAGATCATCCTTTTCCAGAAATTACTGTTTTTCCAGAGTCCAGACCTCGTTACTATCGGATGGATAATGGTTGTTGGAACCCAGTACGTTTAGATCCATTTCGATTCGATCAGCTTCCTTAAATTGAAAAAAAAGCTATGAACTCTAATAACTCGTATTGTGATCCCTTTTAGGCATATTAAGACTTCATCACAAAAATTGTGTGCAAAATCGTATGGGAAAACGTGAAATGAGATACTTGTATAATTTGACGTGGGCAAAGATGTACTTACTATTCGCTGTACGTGTTTTATAAACCTTAATCATTGATTTACAGTCCCTGAAGTTTTATGTGATATTGAATTTTGCTTAAATTTACACTTTGCAGTACACAGTACTTATGAAGTGATGTATGCTTAGAACGTACACCAATTTTGTAAATTCGCTACTACTTTTGACAATCCTAGACAAAATATCAGCTCGCTTTTAGTTACGTATTATTGTAAATTACATTTTAAGTGATAGTTCACAACTCACCCGTATATGTACGTATATATTCGTACGCACTCGAATTAACCGAAATGCAAAATATTATGGACATGTTGCTATATATTTTATGATTGCTGTAAACCTATAGGTACCTATTCGTAATCTTTCCACTGAAACTGAAAGATCTTAAATGACCTATAGTTTTTGCCTCAAATATGTAAAAGTCATTTATATTTTAAGACTTATTTAGTTTCTATATTTTATGAACATTTTATTTTGCGATGTAAATGAACTATACTATAAGGAGCCGTACCATTCGGCGTTTGCTGAAATGCCAAAAAAATACTGTCGATAAAGTGCTAATGTGTTGTATATACAATAAATTTTAAGCTGAAATGTAATTTATATTTGGATTAAGTATAAAGTTTGTGAATAGCAAAATAATAGTTCTCGTGTTATACCAATTGCATCGTTTTCATATTTTGATTGATATTGATTAATAAACTACAAAAGTTCTGTGAGCGAGTATTTGTAGTTTTGTTATTTTTATTGCTGATCTGGAATTTGTTTAACCGTAAATTCAATCTGTAATATAGATCTGCAGTTAGGACATGAAATTCGTTGCCGGCCAAAGAAAGGTCCACTTGAATCATCAGATTTCTTTACTGGCTTCACGGGAGAACGAAATGAATCGAGATTATAATGATATGGGGTTGAGGTTAGTGGTTGCGGCATTCTCTTCGGGGTGAAAGCACTGTTACCGTTAAAGGTGTCTTTCCCGGAGTTATAAATGCCATTTGGAGGTGGCCTGGATGTTTGACAAACTCTTGGATTGTTTTGCTCGTTTGAGCATTTGTAGGGGGAACACGGGGATGCTGAAGAATAACAGCCTGTTGATTCAGATGTCGAATAATATCCAGTCGTCACAGGGGATGAAGGGTGACTCGGATGGCTAGCGCGTTGTGAAGAATCTGTGACCGTAGCTATTTCTTGCTGCTGTTCTTGTTGAATTTTTCTTGTTTCCAAATGCCGAAGTCGTTTCTCTAGGTAGTCGCTTAGGCTGCAATTTAGGAGGAGGGCGTCATGTATCATGATCCTAAATTGCAACATTTTCCGTTGCAGTGCATTTGGTTCTTGAATCGACATAACTCTAATGCAATTTGGGAAATGGGCTATCTTTTGAATCTTACTGACAGCTTGACACCTGCATTTGCTATTCTTGAATTCTTGAAAATTAGATAAATTTCTGCAGAGCACCAGGAATAATTAAAACTGCTCGAAAAAATACTGGAACCGGAATAAGTTGCTATGTACATGATGTGCATACTTCTCAAAGTCAGGAAAGCTCATGAAGTAGTCAGCTTGCTTCAACCTTGCATGTAATGTATGCATTTAATGCAGAATAATGGTGTTATGTTATATGAGGTAATATTGCAACAAAAATCAAAGTCAACTTGTTTCAAGACACAAACAATTGAATGAGCATTCAGTTTTGTACATTTTTAATCAAGTTTGTCGTTCAGTTAAAAATAAATTTCCCCAATTCATCAAATATCCTACACGAATATTTGTGCAGTCAATAATAAAATTAAATGTTTACAACACTACATTAACTAATAAACTCAACTTGTAATGTTAAGACATGATATCTGATATTCCAGCTGTAATACCAAACCTAGAATTAATGCCAGAATTGCATTTACAGTACAGCTTCGCTATATAACGCACTGAAAAGGCATATTCCAGCACCACTTCTGGGTTCGGATTTTCCGATCCCAAAGTTTGTCCGGGAGAACCGTGAACTGAATTTGAAATATCCAAGAATCCTGAAATTTTTGCCAACGTCTGATAGGTTATAGCAGGAAGATTCCAGAATTCTAGGAGATTCCGAATTCTTCATTCCGAGCAGCATCAGCAGTCTCAGGAACGTGATGGCCTGCCATCATGGCCATCCTTTCTAGTGTTTCTAGCCCATCGCCGTTTGTGTTCTAAAACTGGTCCTCGACGAGGACTCCTCGTTGTGGGATGACGCATTTACCCTCTCAGCTCCAACCTATACATCAAATGCATTTACTGCTCGTAATGGCATATGTATAATGCAAATGATGTACGGATCGGGACAGAGGAAGTTTCCGGTGGTATTCCTTGCCCGAAATAATTCTGAAACAAACAAGAAATAAGGTACCTAATTAGTTAATTGTATAACCCATTTTAGATACTACTGCCTCATGTATGGGAAATATCTGTAGTAGTTTACTCACCATCCATTCTGCTACTACCTTCCCATTAGGGAAGGGATTATCAGTTGCTTTCCGGTTTCAGCAAACTGATAATGTCTTAAACTGCTTCATCGAGCAGTATTTATACCCCGTCGGAACCCTCATCGTGAGTCATTTTAAACCTACCTAGAAGTTTCAGATGTTGTGCTATATATGTTAGTTTTATAGTTCTAGGTATGCAGCGCAGTGCAATAACCGAAACGAAGGTGAAGTTTCATTTGCATGCATGAAATATTATATGCTTTATATAAATTCGCTGCTTTGCAAATTATTTTAGTAAAGATGTCGGTCCGTCTAAAGTCCTCGAAAGAGGTCTTTTAAATTCAATTGACAATCAATACTTAATATGACTTTGAGTTACAAGCTGAAAAAAATCAAAATTTGTCGGTTAACTGGAGAAGAAAAATGATTTCCAATATGAATACTATATCCTAACATAACAAACTGGAAATTCATTTGCTTCGAGCAACGTTTATTCGTATCGTGGTTTGATTTATTTGCAACAATACGCATATACATTACAATATATAGCTACGTCGCATTTTGCTGCTATTTTTACATCATTGACCTTATAAAAAAGAAATATGAAGCTCAAGAATCAATTTTAAGACGATGGCCAAAATAACCTTTTGAGTAGTAGTTTAATAATTTTTATGCAGATGCTCATTGGTAAAGAAAGATAGAAATCGAATTAGTTTGAATTGGTCAAGGGTAGCACAAAAAAATTTCGAATTCGATACTCCTAAACGATTTAGAATTCCAGCTTTCCAATTTTGTTCAAGACGAAGATTTACTACAAAACCAAATTTAATGCATATCGCATGCAATGCACCTCCATTTGTCTCATTCAAACTCAATAACATATATTATGCCATAAAAATTATGGCTTTACCTAAAACATGTCAGATCCGATAACTACATTTACTCGGTTTAACCGATAAATTCAATGCAACGTTCATCGTTTATCCTTTATAGTTATTATTTCGACTATATAATATGGGATAAAACGGTTAGGTAGGAAGATTGTTTCTTAAAATGCTTGATAAATGAATGGAGAACACGGAGTATGAAAAAGAAAGCAATGCGAGCGACCACGTGCAAGTCCAATCATCGTGCAAGATGTGTGGTAGCAGACGTGAAGACGTCTCTTCGTTTTCACCAATAGTTATCTGACCGATGAAAATAATTCCAATTCAGATTATACATTTCATCTTTTCATGGTTTGATGTGGTCAACGGTAGACTCGGGCAATAAAACGCAAGTATGAAGGGATGATCTGATAAAATATTATACTTTCTACTGTCTTAGGTAAGTAAAGAAGAAAGGTATTGGTTTTTCTATAGTTAGGTCTATGAATCCCTTAAAGGTACTTGAAGCGTAGTAAAGTCGATAAATGCTAGTCCACTTAAAGCATAGTATTTAAATTGCACTCATTGTTGAGTAACAGCGTTGTTTGTTTGCTAATCTATCTTGTACTTGAATGCTGCAGTAGCTGTTCACAATACATATTAAAAACATCTTAAAGCGGTATGAGAAAGTATGGTTAGGTTGGATATTCGAGTAGATGCAAGTTGCAAAACGCATTGTTTTTTAAAATTTAATGACAAATTTTGTTCATATTTCCAAATTCAATCTGAAAACTTCCGCATATGACATCCCATTACCTTGTTAGACCAGACAACGTTACAGAAACCTTGAAAGGGACATTACACCTTTCCATTTAGGCATTAATCATAATCCATATTCCTCCGTCGAGTGGTAGCTCCTTTCGTAGTCGAATGAGGTGCATAACTCTAAGTCATTGTCTCTGAGCCAAGTATTCTGCAATTTCTTCGAATCAGGTTAGTTTCATTGATGTCAATGTTTTATATGCGTATCAGAATAAAGGATATAGTCATGCCACTGTGTTGAATCTGGTTTCTGCGTCAGCACGTTTGCTGGTTGTGATAAATGAGTGATACTGAACTTGAGCTTTATAGTTCACAGCCTAGCCACAACTTATATGACTTACAATGTTGGATAGTCTAGTAGATTAATAAGAATGGATAACATAACTGTATGCATTTCATCTAATATCATGGCTGGAGGCTGGAGTCTGATTCCAGACTCAAGTGATAAAACCTTTATATGCATACTCAGCTATCGCTTCCACTGACGATGCAATGAACATTTATATTTCTTTCATTCCTTGTGTTGAACTATTTATCTTTTATGAACAAAGAATGAACTACGAATTTAGAATAGATTAAAAAAGAGACTTTACTTTAACAGAGATAAGCTTGTCGTTACGTTAATTATGTAAGCCTTGGCCTACCATATTGTCAAAGTAGGAAAGATATTAGTTTCAGTTCTTTGATACTACATCATCGCACAAGCTAATATTTTTTAAGAGGATCAACTCAGCTTAAAAATTTTGAAAGCTGTTGATGCTTCATATGTATGATGCATATGAGCTGTACATTATATGTGTATTCCAATAGTCAAGTAAATAATGCGTCTACATATTTTTGTAACTACACTGGTCAGTCAGAATGTGGCTTTCTTGAAGTATATGTTCCTATCATTTAAAGTTCCTTGTGTTAATTCAATTTTAACATTTTGGAAATAAAAAGTTGATCACAAACAGAGTGATTCGATTTCAAAGCAAGCCTTTTTCATTAACAATGACGTCAACAAGTTGTGATTTCTGCTCAGGGTGGATAGCAGGTAGAACCATATTGATTTGGGCTAAGCTACATTCATTTGCACTATCAGTATTCAAAATTAAAACCACTCATTAAATCGAAATAATTTTTATTGATATTAACAAGGATCGGCTGGTTTGTTAGTAGGACACCCCATTGACACACTGAAAGTTCGTCAACAAATTCTTGGCAAACCACTTATACAAAGCATATCAAATATTTATCGCGTGGGCGGAATCTATAGTATGAACAAACCTTGAGTTGTAATTTGATGAAATATTAATCCATTAAACTTGACCAAAATTGATCACTTGATCACATTCTTCATATCTGTAGCTTTCTTCCGAGGCATGGCAGTTCCACTTCTTTCAACAGGTACTCAAGCTCTAGATTAGAAGTTTTTTTGTCTCAACTCGAATTATTGTATTCTAACATTACCCGGACTACAGGGCTATGAATTCCGTTTATTTCGGATTTTACGGAGCTTCCTTAGACTACCTTTCAAAGCTGAGAAGCACACGTCATTCATCTGCTAACGGTGGAACGAGTAGTCAATATGTATGAAAAGTTGTTACATATGCCTTATTTTACTAGTCAAAGTTCATGTGCATTAAACTCTAATACAACGGATTTAAAAAAGTACAGCAACAAGCCGTAACAGTAGTAATGTATGCTACTGGGATTTCTTCTTTGCGGGATGTGTCGGAGGAGCCGCACAACTCGTTGTAGCATGTCCAGTTGATTTGGTGAAAGTTCAATTGCAAAGTCTGATCCATAAAGCTGAAATGAAAGGACCGGTGGACTGTATTGTAAAAATTGTTAATGCTAAGGGAATTTTGGGTTTATATAAAGGTTTGATTCCTCAAGCATGGAGGTAAGAGAGGATTAGTACTTTTTATAAATTGTACGAGAGCATTCCTAATTTACCTTTGTACTTTAGAGACATTCCGTCATCTGGCTTGTACTTTGCCATTTATGAATTTCTCAAGCGTCAGCTAAGCTTTGGCAGGAGCCAACGAAGTTTGCACATTTATGGCAGGTGGAATTGCTGGTACTGACTCATTGTTGTGTTTCTTAAGTTGTCAAAGTTTGGAAATCAAGTTCCGTAATAAATATTCATACATTTTTTTATTCAGGTACTCTCTCCTGGTGGAGCATAATACCTCTGGATGTAATAAAATCTCGTATACAAGGAGAATCCGGAGAGAAGTCAAAGTACAAAGGAATTTTACATTGTGGCTCAGTGATAGTGAAAACACACGAGTGAAAGGTTTATTCCATGGATTTTGGCCGCTATCCATACGTGCATTCCCCGTTAATGGTACCACGTGGTTAGTGTATGAGTTTTTATATCGACATTGTACACAATTACCTACCAATTTATACTCATGATGATGAACTTAATGATAATACCGTCTAAAGTCATTCATTTGTAAAGTTTTGCACTGTATGCTCAAATACTGCATACTAAAATAAAATAAAGGCCAATCTTCTATGACCTATGACATTAAGTATATGACATTGAGCTTAATATCCTTGTAAAACAAAATCATTTAATGGTCACCAATTTATGTAATACTATAGTACAGCATGTTTCTTGCCCAACGTTCCTCTGATCGTATTCCATCCTTATTTTTACGATGAAAGAAATTTTTCATTTCTTTGTGATACCATTCCCCAAAGCAAAATTACTGCGTCCAAAAGTATGTAAACGAATCAAATGTTTCACATTAAAGTATTGTATGTATCCATGTGTTGGGTTTTTCATAATGGTGATAGTAATAATTACATTTTTATGGGGGTTTATCATGATACTTGCATCTGCTTCCGGAGATTCTTTTCTTCTCATCGGGGGATAATTCAAGACTGCAGGTTGTTTTATACTTACTGTAGAAGTACACATAAAACATTCAGCAGTACACGCTTCCCTACAGCGGATTAGAATTCTCATTCATGGACAACGCGATACACCATGCCGATTCTAAAGAAATGTGAGGATTTCATTCAGAGTTCTTTTTCGAATCGTTCACATGTATTATGTTATATTTTATTTGGCAAAGAAAACAGCAGTAGGGAATGTAACATTTTTTTCTCAGAGGGGGAGTTCTTTATACCAGTTCTCCATAATCGTCTCGTAGCAGTAATAATTTTATGCATTATGATATGCTACTACGTGCTGGCATTCATCATGGATTTTCCCAGCTGTCCCTTTATGCACATTTACTTTATTTTCAGTGACAAAAGAACAAAAACTTAGAGCTGCACTTACAAAAAAACGTCTTTGGACGCTGAGTGAATTAGCAAATAATGGGACATTGTCTTTGTTCACAGACGGGTGCATGCTTAGCTTTAATTAATGTGTAAATTTAAAACTACAAAGACTGGGGGCAGTGGGAAGCAATATTAGGATGATATTTGATCCATCTGTAAATGCGAAAGGGAAAAGACATGCATTTCAGATGCTGATTACAACATAGTTAAAATAAATAGGTCGATGAATAAAAGTAAAGTAGGTTTTTATAATTATTATTATTCTGTGTAAAAAGGAATATTTAGAGCGATTTATTTTTTCCCCGTTACAACTCCACTTCAAACAACAATTTTTTCATTACACAATATTGCCTAAAGAAATTATATTTTGTCATTTTGTAGAACATTTTCCACTCCCTCCTTGAAGTTTCTTACATATTGCTATTCAGCACTAAATTTATGGTTTGAGAGGGGAAATATCCAATTATTATAAGGTTCGTGACAACTCTTCAAAAATTATCCCAAAGAAAAGGGTTCTTAAACTCTTCACGGATTTTAACATTAAACAAGTGTTGAAATTAGTAGTCATATATAGTTGACTAGCTGATAAGGATGTATTCTCCTATTTTAATTCTTATTTGCTATCAACCTCTTACAGTTCTTATATAATATTTTTCACAATTTTGGTTTTATGCTAATCTTATGTGAAAACGGTAATAATTTACATGTGGTAATACTCGTTGCCTTTCGCACTAGTTGCGTTCAAAGACCACTATCGGAATTTGTATTACAACTGGGACGGTAAAAAAAATGGAAAACGAAAAGAACGCCATTGTTCAAAATCGTTCGGAGAATCTGATGGTAGTTTCAGATTGTTAATCGGATGCTTAATCTCTGAGCTAGAGCATTCCGAACTTGCGGTTCCATCACCGTATTTAATTAGCATGGGAATGGATGTGACCAAAATTTTGGGATGTCTTATTTCGGTCATTATTCACTTAATTCAAAAACTAAAAAAGCCATTCTTCAAAATTTGTGTGAAGAATCCGAATCTGTCTTCAGATTTTCTTTCATCCACACTAGGGTTGGAGCTATAACATTCTGATGACATTCGGTCCGACTTTACTACACAATTACAACCAACCTCGATTTGAGAGTGTCATAATATGTTCATTCATTATGTACATAAGAAATGAAAAGTTGGCCCTGGTAGGAAATTTTATGCAGATTTTTTTCATAGTTTAACAATTCCAAAACGCCAACTAGGTAACTTATAGGAGCATTCTGAACCCACCCGGACGGATTTACTCAAACACCACCTACAATTCAATAGTAGGACATGGTTACAACCATTAGTAAATGCATTCAAAAAAGGGAACGTACTTATGATACGGCATTTTACCTTCGTCCATGAATTGCGTCACACAAAATCTTAAATTCTGATTGGGGCTAATCAGTCAGAAATAACTACTATATGACAATGAAAGTGCTACTGCCTATTTTAAAAGTATTAATGAGTCTTATGAAAATCCGAGGTAGGCAACGGAATCAGTGGAGGTGCCCCCATCTACGCTCCTTTATTTGTACCGTCATTGTTTCGTTGCCAAGGTAAGCCATTTTCCTTTTCGTTTTGTGAAAAAAAAGGAAAAATTGGCCAAAACAATTCAGGGATGATTCTTGCAATCAGCTTGTTTCTTTGCACTCAAGTTTAGTTTTTTTTGAGTTCAAGTAGTAGTTTTCTGGTTTTCCCGATTTCTAGTTGATTCTTTCTGGTTTTCTTGAATTCATGCAGATTAGTTGTTGTTTTCTTGATTTTAACCAATTTTGCTTGATTTTCAGTGAGTGAATTTTATTAAAGGGTGGTCGGTGGTAATATAATTATTTCATAAACTCCATAGAGTGTCACTAGCATACAGTCTATCAGGGGGAACACACCAAGGGAAAAGTCCATTTGATTTACGGGGGTGCAGTTTCATGCGCCCTTATGCAAATCAAATGGACTTTTCCCCTGGTGTGTTCCCACCTGACAGACTGTATGCTGGTGACACCCTTTGTAGTATGGAGTACCTATATTACTACCAACCCTCCTTTAATGAAACTAACTCACTAAAAATCAAGACAAATTGGTAAATCAAGAAAACAAAAACTAATCTGCATGAATTCAGGAAAAGCAGAAAGAATCAACTAGAAATCGGGAAAACCAGAAAAATTTTAAACCATATTTTGAACAAATAGCTGCTTTAAGTAAGAATCTGCCCCAAGATGAAATCTTTTTCTTGTGCTTGTTGCAAGGACACCTACTGGGCCAAGGCAAAGGACATTAAACCAATCGGCTCCCCTGCACTTTTTTCAAAGGTGACCTTGTTCCAAAGCCACAATGGAGGACAGTACAGCCCAACAGATGTCTTTTGCAACAGATGTGTCCTGAGAGTTAAACGCTTCAGCCCGCCTGGAACCATTCCCCAATTAATTCGCGAAGTCGTAGAGGATGAGTCCATGCTTGTAGATGAAGATAGTACCAGTTCAAATCCTATTGATTCAGAGCCAATGTCATTTGAGTTCCACAACACTTCATGTTTTACTGATGATTCCGAGACCCCTGAGTGTGCTTCTGTGTCGTCCTGCTCCATGTTCTCTACGGCTACAAATGGACAAGCTAACACATTTTATCCAGACATGAAGACGGTATCCTGCAGTGAAAAGAAATGCTTTTTGTGTGGTTCACCCGGACGAACACGAGTTTCGAAAGCTGAGAGGACCCGGGTCTACATCAAGAAGCGGATTTATCTGCCGGAAGGAGTTCGTAGTTGCAGCCAGTGCTTACCTGATGGAAAATTGAGCCCTACCGCATTTCCGAAAATAACATCAAATCGGAAAGGAGTTTGGTTATCTGCTCATGATATGCTGTCTTTGCTAAATGATGTTTCTGATGTCGCGTCCAGGGCTGACGAGCGAAAAATAATCAACTTTGAAGATGGATCGTTAACTCCCTCCCAATGCAAATTACTAACGGGCGAGTCTCAACACAATTTTGATCACCTTTTTTCCATCGTGCAAGGTGACACGGGCGGATTAAACTGTAGCAGCAATAGGGGACCGAAGGACGCTTTGGGAATTTTCCTTATAAAACTGAAGCACAATCTCTCTCAAGAGTTGATCAGCTTTCTATTTGGCGCATCTGGTCAGACTGCTATTAGTGAGACTTTCTCCAGAGTGCTGCAGCTATTGAAGGAGAGATTTGTTCCGAGGTACCTGGGTTTCCGCCACATAACACGGGAAGAGCTCTTGGCCAAGCATCAGCCCATTCATGCCTGCCGAGTGTTGGGATTGTCACCAAACCAACTTATTCTGGTACTGGACGGGACATATATATATACTGAAAAGCCATCTAACCATGATCTCCAGAAGATGCTGTATTCCCTCCACAAACACCGCCACCTTGTAAAGTTTATGATGATTGTAACGTGTGATGGCTATATCCTTGACGTAGACGGTCCTTGGGGAGCGGACAATCCCAATAACGACGCGGCCATTCTGTCTGAGATGATCAATCGTGAGGATGGATTGTTGACTTTTTAAAGCCCGACGACGCAGCCTTGGTTGACCGGGGATTTCTGAATGTAATAGGAGAATTGGAACTGTTGGGGTACAAGGTCCTGATGCCGCATTTCCTAGCAAAGGCTCAAAAACAGTTTACGACCGTGGAAGCAAATGAGATTCGCCAAAAAACAATGGTTCGTTTCATTGTAGAGACCGCAAATGGAAGACTGAAGACTAAGTCTAAATTCTTTGCTGAAGTGATGGAGAACTCTTACCTGCCGAAGGTTGGGGACATAATGAAGGTCCTTGCTGCGTTGATCAATGCCTACTCGCCGCCACTTCTTACCCTCACCGATAAACATGAGCAGATTAGCCAGCTGATGTCGGTTCCTCCGCAAGCAGTTAATCCATTGAAGGCCAGAGCAGGAGAAGAAAATTGGTTGACTGACCGTGAAATGAAAAAGTGGACAAGAATCCAGACTAGTGCCATTGAAGATTTTCCTGAATTCACGGAGGACGAATTGTTTAAGATAACACTGGGGGTATTTCAAGTAGAAAATGCGATAATATATGCGGAGCGTGAAATTGGTACTCTCATTTTATTTCAATTGATGCATTTAATGTTCCTAACTGTTGATGTTGAATTTAGTGTTTTTGTGTAGCAAATAACGCATTTGAGTTCTATCGACACCCGGAGGATGAGATGCTGATCAGAACTAAGGTGAAATCCAAGATGACAGCCAGCCTTTCCCATCACGTTTTTGTCAAGTACGATCTTTGGAAGTCAGGAGCCGAAGGAATCGACCTTCGGTATTGTGACTGTAAGTCGGGAGCTCGAACTTTGGGGGTCTGCAGCCACATCGCTGCAGTAATTTGGTTTCTTGGCCACCGTGTTCGGAATCCTCCAAAATCAACTAAGAGGGATTTTTGCAAATTTATACACGACGGGGGGTGGAGGTCCGGTTTTTTATCTTAATTTTTAAAATGTTTTTATATTGATTTGTCTGGGTTTATCTGGGTTTATCTAATTAATTTTTGAAATGTGTTTTAACGTTTTGCTGTTTTCTTCCGTTTTTCTGTTCCCTCTTTCCGTTTAAATCCGTTTTTATTAAATGAGTTGTCTGATTTCTAAATGTTTGATTTGTCGGTAATTCTTCACCGGTAGGGGTCTCGGGGGCCACAGGTTTTTCTGGGATAGTGGTGAGCAAAAGTGCGAGCACACAGTGAAAACTACGCAATGTTGCAGAGTAGCGACAAAGTGGAAGTTTTCACGTTTCACCAGAACACGTGAACATTTTTAATGCTTTCGGCAGTTACACTTTTATCACACATGAGTTTGTGCCGACAAATACTAGCCAAATCTGTAGAAGTTGTCCAAGTTAGGATTTTTACATGGAAACTTACCTTTCCACGTAAAAATTCTAACTTGGACAACTTCTATCGATTTGGCTAGTATTTGTCGGCGGGAACTCATACACACAACTTTACAAAGGCTATACCACTCTTGTTTGTTTTGTAAAGGTAATAATATTAATAAATGTTAGGGGCGCTCATCACTATCTCTAAATGGTTTCTTTTCACCCTTCGTTCGGTACCCGGCCCCCGAGGCCCTCCGGCTATGGGTCTCCCATAGAACTTGTTGGGTTACGGGCGAAGGGTGATTAGGAACCCTATATGGAGTCGTTGGGAAACCTCCTCGTGGTGACTCTGGAAACGTTCACTACGGCTAATTCCTACCCTACCCATTTTTTAATCTGCGCATAGACACATGGCAGCATTGAAACATAGACAACTATTTGTATATTGTATAGTACAAGGGTACATTATTAGAAGAATTGTTGAATAGTGTTAGTTATAAGTTATATTCGTCGAATTTTGTATGAATACTGGATAAGATATAGCCTAAATATGCTTTATGCATAGCCTTTCAAACATTTTGACGATTAGTAACCAGATTGAGTTTGCAGGCATTCGTATGAGCGTTTTGACTTAAAAAGACCGGTTTTTGTACCGGCCGACTTGGTATCTCCAGGGATATTTTGTTGTCACGGCTTAGGGAGCCGTCCCTGTTCCGGCTTGTATTTATTTCTCCACTACACCGTCGCGTTTA
>LJIJ01001541.1:0-41628 GCA_001718145.1 Orchesella cincta
AAGCAACCGCTACTGTACAAGTCAAAAATTGGTAGTTGTGAACCTATTCTGACAGCTACTTTCCAGAACTCAGTAATTTGTTACTTTATTAACGCTCAGCTTAAGCGGTTTGACAACACGATATATGGAAAAACAGTTTGGATGGACGATGAAAATAGGCTCTATGATGTAGTATCAGCTTGTATAACACATGAATATCCATCCATTTGTAGCCACGCGTTGGGACCAAAAGGACACAAAAGGTTGTTACAGAAAAAGCCATCCTTAGTCGCAAACTTACTCTTTCTATCAGCAAATGACTCTAGCATAGAACTTTTTAAAATGATTGCTAATTTCTGCAATGGAACAACTGTATGTTTAAAATCAACCTTTCCAAATTTCATCATCACGCCTCTTCATGTTGCAGTAGAAAGAGGCCATTTCGCCATTACAGATTATCTTTTAAATCATACACCCGATACAGTAAATTTGAAGTACTTAATTCATTGCTGCGTTGCTGGTGCCATTAAAGATGACCCTAGAACTTTATTACAAAAAACAGAAATTATTCAGTTACTCTCAAAAAGTAACCAAGCCTGGATAAATGAAACTTTACCGGATGAAACTACACCACTCTTAACTGTAAATTTGCATGTTAACTTTATAGACACTTTATTGTCTTGTGACGCTGACGTTCAAGCAAAAAATGAAAACGGTGAAGGTGTTCTGCATGTTTGTGCAAAGGGTGGAAATCATGATGCACTAATGCACTTTCTGAGCTCAACAAGAACTACTTATGCTGAAGTGACTGCAAAAAATAAGGCAGGGCAAACTCCGTTTACGCAGGGTTTAAAAATCGGGACGGGACTTAATCTTGCTGTTATAAAAATGATGGAAGAAAAAGGATTCGTTATCACGAGTGAGATTGCATCTGAGGGATTAAAGTATCTCCTCTGTAACACCAACATAGTGGTTGGGGAAATTATGAACGACTTTGCTGAAGTTTTGGACTACTTGATAAAAAAAGGTGGATTTATGTGGTGCGAAGATGGGAAAAATCCATGGGAGCTAGAAACGACGAAAAGGAACATACAAATCATTGCACAAGCAACAAAGTCCAATGACGCTCTACTGGTAGATATGGAAAGTCGACAGATATTACCAGCTAAGTTGGATGTAAGTCTAAATTTTGCATTTCCTTCTCTCATTCATATATTATACACACTGCGAGGAGTACTCGTAAGCGCTCGAAAGTCATTTGGATGAATTTTGAACAAACATTTTCAAAATGGTATAACAGAAGTGAGTTTTATGGCACATGTTCCTTTTTGTGCTCTATCTTATAAAACATATGTTGAACCTTGTCTCATACTTGGTGGCCTTGTATAAGTTAGGTATACCTTGTATAAGGCCTAGCTTTTTATAAAACGCTTGGTTTGCGGCTAGATGTGGATTGTGTTTTCATCCGGACATTAAATGCCTAAAAGCCGACGCTTTTTCACGTAGGATGGTGTAGATGGCATTGAAAATATGATCCACGTTTGCGATTCCCGGCTTGCATTAAATTGAGTCAATAACATAAAGCTAAATTTTAAAATCCGAAGAAAATATCTTTGTGGCAACTACACTTGAAAAAACTACTAAAAAGTATCTATTTGATGATGTTTGTTTAAAACTTGGTGAAAAAGTTTACACTTTTGGTTAATTTTGTCGAGGAAACTGATTCATGTTACTGCAAATTTAAAACTATCTTTATTTACAAGGCCACCAGCCACCAAGTATGAGACAAGGTTCAACATATGTTTTATAAGATAGAGCACTAAAAAGGAACATGTGCCGTAAAACTCACTTCTGTTATACCATTTTGAAAATTTTTGTTCAAAATTCATTAAATTGGCTTTTGAGCGCTTACGGGTACTATTAATCGCAGCGTGTTTTATAGTGTAAACTTGAGTTAAAAAATAAAAATTTTGATCTTTAGAAAATTTGCGGGGGAAACTCGGAAAAACTGTACACAATGCTTCTAAAAGAAAATAAATTGGGCTCATTTGAAGGTCTATGTGTCAGTCTACTCAATTGCAAACAAATGCAACCTTTTGTGCTGCTAAAACAATGTTTAAACTTTGATGAACGTGCATCCAAATTTGTGGTACCCCCCTCTGGCATAGTGGAATTTTTTCATTCAAAACATGAGAAAGTTGTTGTAATAAAGACATTAGACAAGGAACTGAGTTATGAGAGATTGCAAAACACTGTGCAGCAAGATTTGCCACTTATAACCAATGCAGAATTGCCAACAAGTGCCCTTGGCTCGAGCATGGTTGTGGTGAAATATGATACAGCGATGAGAACAATGCTACAGCAATTTGACAGTCCTAAAACAAAAATTGTGTTTTTATGCAGTTATCCACCAGACGAACTAAAGGATTATCTAATGTGTGATGATAGATTTACTTGGGAAGACCTTTCAGCTGAATTCCAGCAAAAATTGAAATCCGAAACCCTAGTTGAAGTTCAAAATAAGTACTCTGCTAAATGGGAACTACAAAAGTTAACAGACATAATTAATGACTTCACTGTGTTGACAACTGAACTTCTAGTGGCATTGACGCAAACCAGCAAACTAAGAATAGTTAAATGTGAGGTGTTTCAAAGAAGGAGTGCTGATATCTATGTAAAAAGTAAGATATTCCACTATTTCTTTCGAGATCAACTCGTGTTTCAAGGCATTCCTGAGAAAGAATTAATCCAGCTGAAAAGGCCTGAACATAAAGTGGGAAAGTTTGACGCAGATATAAAAGAAGTAGACTTTTTGTTAGTAGAGAACGAGAAGCAATTTGAAAGTATTTGCAATAAAACCAGATCTTTACACTTGATTAGGTATGAAGACAAAAGATTTAAACTAGTAAAATCCAAAGGTTCCCACAAAGAGCTTGAAATGTTCCTAGAAAATGATTTTTGTAAAACATTTCCTGAATGCAGTTGCGAATCGTCCACTGATAATGTAAGGGTACATTTTACTTTTGAATATCAGGCATCAGGAAACAAAGTAACCTCAACGTGTTCAACAGCCACACATCAGATATGTCCCAGGGTCGTACAATTTTAAAAGAATTGGATACCGTTGAAATCTTTGAATTAAAAAAATTAACAATAAACTCGCCAGTCGTAATCGCTGAAAATGCATGTGATACGTCATCAGACACAACCGTAGTTGTTGGTAATACATGCGTTAATGAAATAGCAGAACTGATACAGACTTGTATTCTAAATCAATCATTCGAAGACCTGGGCAGCAACCAACTGAAAATAATAGCTCTAAATAGTATTTTCCCGCAGTTTGTCCCTAAAATATCTGTCACAGAAGCAGAGAAATACAAGAAAACTGGTTTCCTTAAAAACAAGGCCGATTCTTTGGAGTTTGTTCATGATTCGCTTGCGTGGTACTTCATAGCTGAGTTGATAGTCACTCACGAAACGGTTGAGTTTGTAGATTTAGTTAAACTACGAACTGAAATTTTCCAGCAATCGATAGAATCTTGTGACGTGGTAATTGGAATTGACATGTCATACAACACTTACATTCAAAAGACAATGCCATCATTCGCTTTTAGAAATAAAACATTGTTTGATTTCATAGAACTTCATATCAGCAAACAGACACACACAGAGGGGTGTAAATTATTTTGTTCAGAAAACCTTACAAAGAAACAAATACAAAATTGGATTCAAGCATGTTTACATGCAGATTACTTACATCTTCTCCAAGTACTGTTGTCTTTCGATGTGAAGCGTCAATTTTTCAAGTCCCAAGAACTCTTAATACTCGCTATTAAATTTGCTCGCGTACCAGTTATTGAGCTGATGATTGGAAAATTTGCCAAAGCAGCTGGAAGTCAGGATGTTCGAGTAACATTTAAAAGGGATATGAAAGAATTTTCAATTTACTGTCTACAGGTTGCTGCAACGCGGGGAGACTTTTATGTAATGCAGGCTTACTTAACAACTATTTATCCAAAACGCTACTTACACAAGACACATCTTATGGAAGAGATCTACTTAGTTACTGCGTTATTAACACATATGGTATGAAGCAGAATCAAATCACTGAAAGAAAACAAATTATTGATTTCCTTTTCCAAATTAACTCTTTTCTAGCTGTGAATAATAGATCCAAAGGGGCAATTCTAAAGGTTCCAAGAATACATTTAGAGTTGATTTTACATCTGCTGAATAAAGGCGAAGATGTTAGTAATACAAATTGGAAGTTGGAAAATATTCTACACCTTTGTCCGTCTTATCTCAGTGAAATAGAGTACGATACATTTTTGCAACATTTAAATAAATTAAAGACTTCCAATATATTAGCTTCAGATGCATTAAATTCGCAGGATTACATTAAGCGTACGCCACTTCAGCGTGCAGTGGAAAAGTTGGAATTGCTAAACTCAACTTTAGCGGTCTTCTCATCTGCCAATAAGGTCAGTTTTAGTCATGTTGGTGAAGATAGTAACCAGGCCGACGTTGATTATACTCACTCATACGTCTTAAATCGCCCCGATGCATGGCATGAACAAAATCAAACCAATGTGAGTATAGGGTATTTGGGTAGCGGAATACCTTGGGGAGACTCAAGACATATAAATGTGTATAATGAAATTGATGACATGCCTGGGAACCCTAAAACTACCCTCGATAACTTTAATGATGTTGACGAAGAGAGTAGGTCAGTGATGTTTTATGCAGTGAAATACCACAGAAGTGCCGATTTGCTGGAAAATTTAGTTCGACTTGGCGCCGAGGTTAAGAACCAAGAAAACGGTAATGACACCGTTCTTCACTATGCAGCCAGGTTTTGTAATTTAACTGCATTAAGGTACTTTATATCTCTTGGATGTGACGTTAATGCTGTAAACAAAGAAAATGAGTCCCCACTCTCAATTGCAATGCACAGATACAATGAAGATGTAATTGATGACAGCATAATGCATTATCTGCAGGCTGCCGGTGCTCATTTATAGAGCTGATCAAAAGATGGGGTTATGAAGGTCGAAATATGTATATAAATATGTGCCCAAAATTGAAATCGTACTTTATGAAAATAGAAATGAAATTGTACTTTAGTAAACATATTCCTTTATTTTTAGTTAAATAATTGTATTTTGGTAAAGGGTTGTGTAAATAAGCTCTTTCAGCCCATTTTAAAAACAAAATAACTTTGACACACTATTAAAATATTGGTTTCAAATTGTAATTTTACATTGTTTGATTCCAGATCAGAATGATTTCAGCATCTAATTCAATAATTAAAACATGTCACTGTGAGTCAAGTGGCCAGAGGAATGGGTCAATGATGTCAAAAAAGTGTGTCAGCAATGCTCATGTAAAACTGCATACCAATGAGACTGCATACAATATTGCACTCAAAATGATTTATTACGCTGTTAAACTTAAATCAATCTTTATGATATGAGCTTAATATGATAGATGATAAGCACGTCATGTGTCAGATCATAAATGGAAGATTAGTGTCTCAGTTTATGTAATTGAGATCAAAAGAATTCGCCGTAGCTACGCGTAGTCACGTTTTGTACAATAGGTTCATGTATGACGCATGAAAAATTAAATTGGTTTGAAGGCAGAGGACTTGACATTAGTTCCTCTCAATACAATTAAAAATTCTCAGTTTCATGGACTCGATGAATCTTACAATTTAAAATAATTTTTTAATACTTTTTAATGATATTCGAGTTTTGAATTGTGTGCCATTACTGATATTTATTACTTTGTTTTAGTGGATAATTAACATATTTGTTTTAGTGGATAGTTTAATTAACTTGTAATGTGATTGTAGTTACTGTTGATTATATCCTAATAAAAATGTAAAACATTTGGAGTATACACTGATTGAAATGAAATACAGTCAATATTGTGCATTTATAAAAAATACATAAATTTAAATCCTATGAAAACCCTTTCCTTGAAAGTAAAATTTTTTGAATTTCTCAAAAATGCATGACATGAATCATAAATTATGTCATAAGTAATTTGAACAATATCGTCGCACATCCTACAACTCTTTTGCCACTCGCCTTTGATTCATAAATATCAATACATGTGGGGGAAACAATTCCATGAGTATAAAATATTAAGTGACTACGTACAAAATTTTATTCCTAGGTATCTGTATAGTATGGATAAAAGCTCGGGGAATTTCAGATGGCCACCATTAGTTTAAAAAATCATACCATTTTGAACTGAAAACCCATTTTTAATTACAAAGACAACACTAAAATAAGCCATACATTTTATTCTTCGGTATAAAACTCGGTTATTGGCTTGCCGATAAGTTATCAGTGATACCTTATCTTCAGTCATAGTCATACCAGCTTAAGCAGGCATGAAAACTTTCAACATACTTTGCGTGCAGGGTAAGAATTCCTTCCAGGTTTGGTGTGTAATCCCGAGCGTAATAAATTGAAGATATATATGTATAAAATATATACCTATAAAAATGCCTATACCCATGATTATCTCATGGATAACGGCATTTTAGAATGGTTGGTTGCGACAACCGTCGCCTATAGCTATAAAGAACTGCATAGATACGTAATGTATTGTATGTAATTGTTTTGGGAATTCGTACTTCATAATAAGCCCCTGCTTTTATACATATTTATACCTACTTGATTTCATTGACTAAACATTATCTGGAAAATTGAACCGTGACTATGACGCGATTGCATTTGTAATCGGAATGGCCATCAAGCAAAGTTATTCCCAGGGTCTTGAGAATGCTTCATCGATACAACTTGCTAATCGTTCATTTGGTTATTTTACAATATCATATGGAAAGTGAAATCTGTCGGCACACAAAATTACTTAATTTATAAGAATTAAAGAATAGCGTTAACAGTATGAATACTGCTTTTTCGATTATTGAAAATCCATGGTTTTAACATTTTTGTACTCATCCGATCATGCATTCTAAGTACTATCTGTTATGAGATTTGATTTGTATGCTCATTATCATCATCATCATTTTTATCCCTATTAATAAACTTTATTGGCAAAGAATTTTTAGCAAACTTAATAAAACACATACATGTTACAGACACAGTAATACGAAGAACATTTAAAGTAAGGAAAAAACAGTTGAGCACGTAAGATTCTGAAAGCTTCTCAGGAAAGTACTCTCATGATTAATAACTAGAAATCGGTGCTTTTTAAATCATTTTACAAATGCTTTACCTTACAAGTAAATTCTTTTCATTCCCAAATTGTGACAAGTATTCAACAAAATTGATATTGAGATCTGAGTTGAGGTCACAGATGGTATTGCTATCATCGTTGGTGGAGCTTTTGTGAGAATCATTGCTAATCATGAGGTTGCTGTTGCTATTGTGGTTGGAAAATAGTTGAGGTAAAGTTTCAGTATCTGCGCATCCTATAAACGGCAGAGAATCCTTGACGTTACTGGTATCGAAGGGGATTCGAATGGGATGTGGGGTTACTTTAATCTTATTTAGAGAATTAAGGCGTTTCAGCATGCTGAAACTGAAGAAGACTGCTGCAGCAGTATAATTCCAGGAAATTGGATTTCGTGCTTTCTATCATCATCAAGATAGTTGCATATCTAAGCAAAAATTATTTCAGTTTGAGTCATTTCTATCCATCTACTTAATGGAATTGAATTTTTCAAAATAATTAGGGTAAATAGAAGTGTAGATAATTTGTTATTCTTGGTCAACTATATTATCTCAACAAAGTAGAAAATTTATTCGTTCACACCTTTAACCACAAAATTAAAAACTGTCTAATTACAATTCTCTGGTTTCCATTCATTTTTCATTGGCAAGCACTCCTCTGGCTTGAAATAAGTCTTAATCTCCTATTACGTCTAAAAATTAAATGAAAAACATATTTGTGTTACCAATATGACATAAAACATACTCATAAAAACTATGTATGAATTACCTAAGAGTTACGCCAATTCAAAGCCAGTTTTCTGCATTGAATTACCGGAGTCAATATCCTGCATGTATGCAAGTATTTGATAGGCTGCAACAGAAATAAAAAATGTATTTTAAGTAAGAAGTTTCCAATTATATTATTAAATTGTTTGCTTCAAGATCAAAATCAGTAAAAAGTGAACATGATTCTTACCTGAGGCAACGCTACTCTATATTAAACGCTGTGTTGGTTAGTTGGATGCAACATGAAGAAGACAATCAAAATTAAAATTACTAACGATTTTTTAAAAATCATAAAAACAGTTTTATCCTAAAATCATTATATGGATTACCTGTAACATGTGGCAACGTAAAATCAGCTTGTTGCACCGTCAGACGCAACAATTATGCATGCATTTATGTAATTCAAATGTTGTTGCTGAAGGTGGTCACTAAGTACAGAGCGAACCGTGTCTTACCAAGCCAACATTCCGTCGTAGTCGAATTCTTGCTACGAAGGAAGTACATAATTTTCAAAACTACTTTTAGTAACGCATAATAAAAACAACGACACAATTTCTATTTATTTGTTTAAGTAATATTCTTACTTTGTCTCCTTCCAGATCAAAATGCATGAAATGTATATTGATTCTTGTCTGAGGTGGCTTTATTATCTCCCAAGCGCAGTGGTTGTTACTTGGATATCTATTGAGGAATTTCTTCTCATCGTCCCATGTTTTCTCACTTATTCCTCCTCCGCATGCCTTGTAAACTTTCTTCGTTGGAATCAAATCCAAAACAGTATTGTTCTGGTTACTTTACAAATGTACCTGGAATTTGGAATATAATACTTCATATATAAATTGGTTCTAACTCGTATCCATTGTTAAATTTCTATAATAATAACCCCGTGAATGACAATTTGTCTCCATTTTATCTTCTCTCCATTCTCAGGAACGAATGTAATGTGGAAGAGTCTGGGAATGTTTTGGAATGTCAAGGTCAATTGAGCAATCTTTCAATGAAGCTGAGTTGCACTGATACTTTTAAAATAGTCCAATGCTTGCATTCATGTTCTTCCACATTCTAAAAAAAGAATATGTTAGTATTACTTACACGAAAAATTCATTGATTGATAGATTGTAAAGCATTAATTGAAGTAAAAATTACGGTAATATTTAGTAGCGAGTGCAGTATGCGTACAAAATGCTTAAGATTCTCTGAGCTGCTAAGAAATCTAAGATGCCTGAGATGACTGCTTTTTATAGGTTATCTAAATGTATTTATAATTCTTCTTAGAATAACCGACGCTGGTATTGGCAGTATGTCGTATGGCGCTGGTGTTCCAGGAACCATTCTAATGGAATGATACAGCTCACGTATTTCTTCAAATGTCTTGGATAAATTTTTCTTATGGTCTTCTACCAATACTATTGACAGCCAAAGCACCGGGCTCATGATTTCTTCATCTAAAAATGGAGCAGGTTTCTCTTGTAAATCTGCAAAGAAAAAGTATACCTATTTCATGCAATTCATAACCTCACTCACTACATTTATGTTGTTAACAGCTGAACATCTCAAAACGATTATTTTATGGCATTTTGCTAGGACCAATTACCTACGTTATTGCCATCTTGCAGTCTAATTTCTTCCCGTTGTATTTATTCTTTCCCTGAACAAGTGGGTCTAGCAAAACCTAACCCAGAAAGAATTATAGTGAAGATATGTATAAATGCGGCAATAGAAGTAATTCCAAAATATAGTGTTCAACAAATCGAAGCAATTATTTTTGTGTAGCTGCATAAAGCTTACCAACACTGATTTGCTAATGGAATCTGGCAATTTTCCGTTTATCACTACTTTTTCTTACCAAAACCACAATTATTTCGCATTACGTATATCATAGTCAAACGAGCGAGTTACATATCAAGCTACACGTAAAATCCGTGTTGGAGAAGTTACATGTTAATAAATTGGTTGGGCTTCTTGAACTCAGCAAGGACTGTGTTGTCACTCAGGACGCGGTTTCGAAATATTTATTAATCTTCATCAGCTGTGAGCAGATAATGCGAATTAAAGTTGGAGTAAAGTATATTGACAGTCTCTCAGGCTTGGCCAGTGAAAAATAGAGACAGTTAGAATCAGAATCTTGAACGTGAAATCTTCACGTTAGTTAAAATTATATTACAGAAGTTAGTCGGTGAAATGCTGCTGCCTTTGTGTTGTGGCTGTAAAGACATGGATGGAGAACGGAAGGATAACCAGTCTTGATTGACGTGCTATACAGGTTAGTTAGCAGCGTAGCTTAGAACATTAAATATACATACGGTATGTGCAATTCTGGTATTGATGTTAAAATCGGAACTTTTTTCAAGTTGGGGAAATATCTACAATTCTTCCCGCAACTCTCGTATTCGGCACTGATTTTATTTTTTAACGCCAATACCAGGCTCCTAACAGATTAGTAGTCATGGACGCAGTTTTGTTCAAGCAGAGCAAAATTGAACACTATTTTCCGCTGTACCACTTACACTCACCTTTTGTCTATTCATCTTGGTTAGTTAGTACTAAACAACTGGTGGTTTGATCTGAGTATACATACAATTTATTAGCATGTTTGTACACATATCTGTAGCATTGCCACAATAAAAGGTGTGGTTTGATATACTTGCACGAGTCTCAGTCTATATGTAAATGATAAGCTTCAGCATGCGGCTGTCTCTCAATACCCAAGTATGCAAGCATCTCAACCTAATAGTTAAACAAAACTGTTATGTATGTATGTTTAGAATAGGTGTATGTACCTGAACTCATATATATTCATTAAATTATATACACTCAATGAATTTAATTTACAAACCAGTAACTTATATCGTTGTCAGACAAGTGACCAGAGCAATGATAAGTCAAGTAGGGCATCGGTGCCATAAAGGTATGTCAGGAAAATTACATTGAAATATGACTATACCTTGGCTTTTTCTGTCACCAGAACCTATTATGCTGTTAAACTGTCCGATGTATTGTTTACTACACGTACTAAAAATGTATTGCTGTCCTTATAAAATATCTTGCTTTTATTGACCATTTACCATAATCACTCACAAGTATTGAGCTGAGCCTAGAGCAGATTTTCTGCTGAACAGAAATCATTTTATGCACTGGAGACAGAATTAAAGATACAATGTCAGATGTCGCCTATATACTCGTTGGTCTTTTTGAAGTTGATGAACAAAGCCTGACCAATGAACTTTTTGGCCATTTCGTCCTTTCCAAAATTGTGAGCATAAACACTTTTTCCCATATGTACTGACAATGACTTCCTTTTTCCTTGCTGTAGTTTTAATTAATTTTTAGATCAAATTGTATAGTTTAAGTTTTAAAAAATTAAGATCATATCAAATCAATCGTTTAACCACTAAGGAGTTTTCCCCCTAATTTTACGAAATTTCATTCCCGCTGTTCTGACGCTCCTTAAAATTCAGTGTGAAATTATTATTATTTAAATTTCCTTCCAATTCCTGATCCTGTTTATATTTCTTTTTAAGTTAACTTGACGATCTTGAATATAAAATACAACTTCAAGATTCCTGCGTCTTTCTTTAATCATGTCGATTATTTGGTTTCTAAAAAAACGAATATCCGCAATTTTTTGCTTTCAGACATTCCCGAACTCAATTCTCGTGTACGGCACTGAAGAGAAAGGTTTACTTATAGATGTATACACACTATTGATCAAGTAAAATATTCCGTGAGAAACGGCATATTCACTTACTTTATGTACAATTACTACCTCATTTCATTTGATTTTGACCTAGAAAGTGTGCTTTAACCTATGTTTGGCCTGCTTATAAAATGTAGTGAAAAATGTGAGGAATCTAATTGTGAAAACAAAATTTAAAATTATCAACTACTTTTGAATTTACACCTCTCTCAACTGAAACCAATTTTCCTTTGTCAGAGAGAAAATCTATCGAGCATGATATTTGATCTGGGACAATGAGCTCAATAAACTTGCACGGCAGTGCATATTATAATTACGAATTAATATGCGTAATAATAATATGCACTGCACAACCTCAAAATATTAATGCCGTGCATTAATATTTTGAGGTTGGGATGGAATAACCTTGCAAGTTAGATCACGTTTCGGAAATGACATTCCTAATTATACTAGAGTTTAACATAGAAAAAACCGTCAAATGCATCATTCATTTTGCTTACCTTCAGTGCCGAGGCAAGAAAATAAACTTGAGTGTAGTTCTACATATATAATTATAGCTTTATTAAATATTAGTTCACAGTCGACTTTAAGCAGTCTATTAGTTGGCCTGGGGCAACATGCAAATAGTAAAAGTACAGAAATTGTTTAGTAAATTATTTGGAAACCAGAATGGAACGGCGTGTAAAACAAGCCAAGATAACAACCATAAGAATTCAAATTCAATATTCAAAAATAAAAAACGCAAAAGAACGCATGGGATAGAAAACTTTAATTGCTGAATATGTGTGACAAACTATCAAACAGAAAGGCTAAACATGTTACAAAAGCATGCATACAAAAGGATAATGCCGCTGTTATAGTATGCGGCCTTCAAAGACTGTTATTAATAGTTTCGTTTCTGGCAGAGATATGTCGACTTAATGTTAATGTTTTCCCTGAATACATTACCACGAACCTCGTAATAATAGACTTAAACACTTCAATGCTTAGAGTTCTTTAGAAATATCTATTACCTTTAAGCTATACAAATGATAATTGAAAACCTTTGCTGGATTTATTTTATGTAATTAAGGCTTATAAGTTCTAAGTGAAGTTACAAAATAATGATATTTTCATAATTTCCATCATGTCAAAACGATTGCTGGATCTTGGATAAACTTATATAAAAGTGTTTTATTTCAAAATCGAAATTAAATGGGCACAAGTAACGGTAAAAATTATTTTTATGTAAATACGAGAGGAGTTTTTCACCACAACAAATGGCTGAAGAAGCTTGCTTGTAGTAATTAGTAATTACAATAATGCTGATAGCTGATATACACTCGGCGAAGGTTTGTGCAGTGTACGTTTGTTGTTTCCGCATAATATACAAATAAAATCTTTTATACCTCGCATACAGTATGCTGTTCATACTTGCAATCGCCTCTTCAGGTGCTATTTATCTTCCACTTTATTCATTGCCGTTGATTTTTATTAAAACACATTCATAAGTTACTCGATCAGATACAACCAAAACCATACATTTTTGATGTATCACAAAGTAAGTTTGTGCGAAGCGACGATTCATCAATAAGCACAGGCAAAACCTTTATGTTATGATGATGATATACTTACTAAAAATGTTGTGCTCTACTTGTGAAATACACACTGTGCAATAGGTGTCAAAGCACAAGCTACATGTAACAAACGGATAATCCAGTCTTGTATATGAGAACTCACAACTGGATATTTGACCTGAATAGATACAGAATGTATGTACTACTATGTACATTGTACACATGGCTGTAGCTTTGACACGATGGAAGGTGTGTGGAGTGATATATTTACATTGAGTCTATAATATAAATGATAAGCTCCATTGTGTTCTATCTCTTGATATACTGTGAATTATTAATTCCAAATGTACCAGAATCAAAGAGCACATGCAAACCTTACAAACTACAAGTTATGCAGCAGTGGACTGTTTAATGATATTTTTTGCACAATAATTCGGCACTGCAACATGATCTACGCACTAACTGACGAGGACTTCACAGGTGTAGAATAGACTGAAATCAGCAAAAGCCACAATAGTTTTTAATAAAGTATCTATCTATCACATTTAAAAGAAAGCAAAGGGAGAATTTGTACGCGAGTGAGAGTATAATAATAGCAATTTGCTTACACATGAATTTCCAAATGTGATGTTTTATATAAAAAGGATTTTATTTGCTTACCACAAGTATAATTTTATCATTAAATATATAAATTAAACAATGATTTGCATTTAGTTTTTAATCAATCATCTATACATACAAACAAGCTGTCGACATCCTGATATAGCTGTGGTTTCTTACTAAAAAATGTATCGGGAATATCATGATGACAATTACCATGATTTTGATTTGCTTTCGTTAAAACAATAAGTTATTTAAAAAAATAAAATGCATGTATCTAATTAATTTCGTAGTCGTAATCCATGAGTAGCTCAAGAATCCACACAAGCGTGGGGCTTTTCTCTATATAGAAATATCTACGAAACAAGTCAACTGGGAGCAAACCGTCATTATTTTTCGTATTCGCTTTTGCTCCAAAGCTTATAAGTTCAGGAACAATTTTTAACTTTCTTTCAATGTGATATTGGGATTGAGGCAAATGGTGAAAGAGCGCGGCATGAAGTGGAGTATTACCATTTATATCTTTTGAATTGAAATCATCCCATCCTAACCGAACGAGAAGTTTCACTGCAGACATGTTTTTACTGGACGCAGCGCAATGAAGTGCCGTAGTTTTATTTTTCGTTACAAACTTCCAGTTAGCCCCAAGTCCAATAAACTTTTCTAAGAATGTGTCAGAGGCACCAAATGAAATAGCCGTGAATAAGACGGAATTCCCATACATATTGACAGCATTAGGATCTGAACCGTTTGAAACCAACACCTTTAATGTTTCATACTGATCTTGGTTTTCCATTACAAAATAATGAAGCAGAGTATACCCATTGGCACTCGTACTTTTAAAAATTTCGGTCTTCTGAATGGAAACCAAATAAATAACTAAACTATGAAAATTCTCAGGCGAAGCATATGCACAGGCTAAGTGAAGAAATGTTTCTCCTCTTTTATTTTTTTATTCGGATCCGCCTGGTACTCCATAAGAATCTTAACTATGCCTAAATAGTTTGGAGTTTTCCCGAAAAACTTTGTTGCGTAAAAAAGCGGTGTTTCACCAGCTTCGTCCGCGGCATTAACATCTGCATTGTGCTGTAAAAGGATTCGAAAAACATCGACATGCTTTCCTTTTGTATGCATGCGCCGTGCTTCATACAGTGCCTTGTTTAATATATCAATACCAGAGTTGACCAAATCTGGGTTGAGGGAAAGTATGAGGTTCAGTATATAGGACTTATTTTCAAATTCCTCATCAGAAGATACACAGATATTGTACACGAGCATACTCTCAATAATCAAAGCAGCATGCATGTTTTTTGGCAGTTCCTTAGAGAACTGTTGTTGATGCAGTAGGTACTCAACTGTTTCAAGGCATACTTTTGCGAATTGCAACATAGAGCGACCATCCTGTAAGAAAGATATATTTATACCGTCCGTAAAATCTTCTAAGACTGCCTTGATTGTACTCAGAGTTTCTTTTTTTATAATTTCGAAAAGTGTTTTGACCTTGTCGTTCATATGCGTAACATTCCATCCCTTTCTAATTACTTGTACTCTTGGTGAATGCTCCACGGTTGACCATCTATTAATATTTTGACTACTACTGGGAGGTAATTGATTAGAATTGATAAAAGAAGAATAGGTTGAAGATTCTGCTGGGTAATTATTTTCTAATAATCTGCTAGCAGTTGCTTTTGCATTATCTGAATGGTGTGTAACATCTTTTAATGTGAGAGCCATGTTGATATTACCTTTAGTTACAGGATTACCTGTAATGAGGGATGTGGATTCGGCACCAGATTTTTTGAAGGTCTTTACCAGGTCGTCATTTTTATTGGACACACTAGTGATCTTTGTGCTGCGTTTGATTCGAGGTGACTTGACTATTGGTTGAACTCCATCCATGTCACCATTTTCCACACATTTCGTAATTTTATCTTCATGGTTCATAAAAATGGAGCTGGATAGCAAAACTAAACACGAAGGCCTCAATTTTACGTCCTTAGAGATCATCAACGTTATTATCTTCACGTTTTCTGCAGCGGAGCATGACAATCTTTGAGGATCAATCTCATGTTTTCCGATAAGAATGTTTGCGTTTCTCATCACTTGACCTCCAAACGGATGTTTGCCATTTGTCAGAACATAATAGAAGACGCAGCCCAGGGAAAATATATCGGACTCAAACGTCTAAAATGAAATTGTTACTTTAGTGAAGTGTTAATTGGAAGCAGTGGTACAAAAATAATCAAAATAATATCATGTCTTACAAATTTATACTTTGCAGAAATATTTTCATCAAATTGTAACAAAATTTCTGGCGCAATCCAACCTTGTGTGCCAAGTCCACAACTTAATACGTGATTCCTTCCCTCCTCAATTTTCCTGCTTAAGCCAAAGTCAGAAATTTTTGCTCTGATTGAGTGGCTGCTTGTCAGCAAGATATTTCCTGGTTTGAGGTCCCTATGCACAATCCTTTTAGAATGTAGCCATTTAAGTCCCACTGTAACCTGTCGCAAAATTTCAGCTGGGGAAATACAAAGAGGTTTTGCTGGCAACCAGTCCTTTAGAGATATTTCGCAAAGCTCAACAACAATCAGGATAAAATTTTCTACGACGGTGGTCCCATAGTAGCGAATTATATTCTCTTGGCTGTCACATTTCTTGAGGTTCTCAATTTCATTGATTACTATTTTTTCTTGTTTGCTGCCCGAGTTGACCTGCTTGACTGCAACATCTCGACCAGCAAACTTTCCTTTGAATACAACCGCTTCGTTGCTCCCTTTACCCAGAATTGTATTTGGGTCATAGCTGACACGGTTAACCTCATACAAAATTGTATGTCGCCACCTAGCTATTGCAGTTTTCAGGATGTTTCTTGCTTCGGTTTGGTTCGTTTCCTTTAATATGTCCATCAAGTTTGTAAATCCATTTTGCCTTGTAACAATTTTTCTGTACAACTTAGTTGATTGTGCGGCTGAATTTGCTCCGGGCAGGCTCTGTAAAAACAGTTAAATTTGAAAATAATGACTATTTAGCAAATGCGATGGATAAATTATTTTGTGTACCAGCTGCTCCACATCTTCCTCACTGAGTATTTTTGACTCATGGAATTTATTTAGGAAATTAGACGTACAACTTGTGTTAACTGCCAACTTTTCCAAATTTGTTGTAATAATTTTTATCTCCCATGCTTCCATTTTTAAATTCAGTTAAAAATATTGTTGAAATTACGATGTTGTAAGCGTTTGATAATTATTTTCCACGTAGCCACCTAGAACTGGCAGTTGCCTAATGAATTGAATTGATTCAGCTAACTTATCTTATCATGAGGAAATCCAAGAGAAATTCATTGCATTAACGATAACATGCATTGCATAATAATTAACAAGATTAAATGTACATATATAAAGTAAATCGAAATGTAAAGGTAACCACCGTTTCCTTGCGAGGGTCCGTTTCCCTGTTAACCTCTTTCCCTTCGGACCTGTTTCCCGGCATACCGTTTTTCCTGCATGCCCGTTTCCCTGCAGAGCACTTACCCTGCAAAACATTTTCCCTGCGTATCACAATGCTTCCAATTTACTTATAATTATGCCATCAGAACTCAATATCAAATTCTGCTTTTATTGAACTAATCACTATTTATAATTGAAGAAGCACGAAGAATAATGTAGTGTGAAATTTCGTTGCTCAAAGTAACAATATATCATGTGTTGTTGGCTTGTTATCAGCCAACTCACGAAGAACCACCAACGTTAGGTAACCTTCGGATTTGGATGAAATTTGCAACGTACCATATGTTTATGCTAAAAATAACGTGTGTGAAGTATGAGGACGCAAATTTTGATTTTATGAATTTTTAATTTTTAAGGAATTAGCATGAAGAATACCAAGTGCGACAAAGGGGAAATCCGATTCTTGTACTAAGAAACCAATTCATCAAATTCTGGACTTCCAGGCTATCAAGTCATCTGACAATTCATTCTTGTGTTCAACTAAAAGCCCATGGAATGCATTGCATGAAAAAAATTTGAAATGCAGAATTTGATAAATTGGTTTCTGAGATTAAACACTTCCCCTTTGTCGCACTTGATATTCTTTATTTATGCTAATTCCTCGAAAATTTAAAACTCATAAAATCAAAATTTGCTTCCTCATACTTCACACACGTTATTTTTAGCCTAAACATATGGTACGTGCAAAATTTCATCCAAATCCGAAGGTTACCTAACGTTGGTGGTTCCTCGTAAGTTATATTTGTATGTTTCTATGGATCTCTGATATAGTTCTGTTTGTGGAGATGCATAAAGCGTACTACCTCATACTGGATTCTGAGGATGTTACGTTTAGCACAACCTTGGCGTATCAAACCAACATGTAATTAGCATATGTTCATTACAGTCAATTGAGCGAGTAGCATATCCAGCCACACATAAAGTCGGTAGTGACAATTCAAGTGGTAAAACCACCTACCACCCACAACTAAATTAGATTTTATGCGCATGGTGATATTAAATATGAACATATACGTGTAAAAGAAATGTATTATATTTGTATAATGATGGTATAGGTCATATCTGCCTAACATCACCACTACTCGTGGCTCGATATGTTTTAAGCAGTCCGGCAGCGTAAGATATCAATATCCAGCTCGTTTGCAATATAAATATACAGAAGTTTCCAAACAATGATAATAAACCTTCTATTTTATCAAATATAGACATGAATGTGTATCGTTCTCGGGATTGGTATACTTTTAAATTTAAATCGTTTATTTGCATCCCAACTGACGATTTGACCGGCATATGTAGCGTTTGTTAACATGTATGAGTTTGTATTGTATCGAACGTAACAGAATGTGTTTCAATAAACTGTAGTTTTTACTGTACATTGTTGCTCTCTCTGTGATAAATAAATGTCCAATCCATGATCCTATCCAAGGTTTCAGTTCTTCATCCCCCTCCCTCTCTCTAAACACTTAAGACTATCTGCCAACGATGATAGGTATAACGTACATGCATTTTCATTGGGCAACGAAGCACAATGACATATAGATATTGATCTATGGTGTGGATTTGTAGTGCGGGACTGCAATACTTTGGATGGGAAGGATGTATAATGTTTCCTTACTATGCAACATAATTAACTAGTAATCGACAATTAGTTTGCAAGATCTGAAACGATTCTGATCAGTTAAAGTCAGAAAGAATTTACAAGTCGTTGCACTAGATAAGGTATTCACCACGGAGAATTTACTCAACATCCACAGTTATTGCCTGTTTGAACTTAGTTGTAATTGTAATTAATGTTTACATGCAATTTGTTGACTTCGAGATAAAACATTATATTTTGGTTACAAAAATACATTCGAACGCTGACTACTTCCATGTTTTAACTTTTGTTGCAATGGTTCATTATCGAATTAATTTTATGTTTATATTCATGATAAATATTGTGACAGATGATTCACTCAAGGGAATAGTTAAGCAGCTACCTACCTCACAATTTACGATTGAATCCTAATGCAAGAATTTAATTGTGCAATTTCATCAACTTGTACAATTTTTACTATGTTGTTGGTAGTCAATCAAATCAACAGCAAGTATGTCCAATGATTGACACATTTATTCAGCATAACATAACTGGGGAGTTTTCAGTACTAATATGTGTTTGCATAGGCATAAAATCTATGCTATTATCCCGCAATTTCAAACGTAGTTTACTTTATACTGGGGAGTTTTCAGTACTAATATGTGTTTGCATAGGCATAAAATCTATGCTATTATCCCGCAATTTCAAACGTAGTTTACTTTATACTGGTGATTTTTTCGTTAACAACGATGCTTGGGTCAAGGTTGCTAAAAAAACTAATTTGGTCAATTACGTTCTGAAACTTCTTAAGTACCATTTTGAATATCGGTAAATTAAGAAATATTTTAGCAGAAATACATATATAAAAACCGATCATGCGCGTTGCTTATTTATGTCGACTTCACGAATGTAGATGTTGCCATTCGTGTTTATATGGAATTAAATGTAAGTATCAGCAATTGCTTTCTCTGCATCAAGTTCACATAAAACGGCGCGACACCCGGTTAACAGTAATCATGACCAACGTTTTGTGAAGTGAATGGCTGAAGAGAATGTTTAGCTATCACAAGAGCTTGGAAGATAAGTATGTGATTGTATTCGCAATAATATTTTCCGACCAATCATAAGCAAGCTATAATACGGAATTTATATACATAACATTAATCAAAGTCAGTTTTTTATGTTAATGTTTTTTTGTGTTATGTTATGTTATTATACTAGAATGTACGTCCGGATGACAATGACCTCCAAAATGTTCCGTTCATTGTGCAAATAGGAAACTAAATTTTCTTTTTTCATGTATAATACGTCTTCTGATAAATGAACCACTGAACATAAATTATTTGCTAACGCAAAGCCTGGCAATTTCTTTCCTTATAAAAATGTTGCATTGTATTTCCGTAACATGCAAATACAATTCAAACCATTCACAATAATTTTGCTTGTCTCGCCTCACAAACCCCCAAAATAATCAAGCCACAATAATCCACAAGCCAATTTATAAACACGGCATGCTATTAATCAAAGTCAGTTTTATCAATATTGGCAATTGGAATCAACAACATGAATTGGCTGTTTTCATTATAACTTATGAAACTTTGAGATATACGTACGTATGTAAATATAACTTTACTTTCGAGTGTAAAAACATTTGTTTGTAATGTACCAAATGCGCATTTAAAAACATAATTTTAAAAAAACTCTAAGAAAAGTAAAGAGCTCATAAATTCGTGTAAATTTTAATAGACTTTTCAATTAAACTACAGTATCAATCGCAGCAGTATCAATTGCAATAAAGAACAAGTTTAATGAAAAATGTCAATACATACATATGTTAGAAAATACAGAAACAAATGTTCCACACCAAAGGCATATATTGCTTCATTATTTTTATACTACGTTAATTTACACATATTCCCATGAACAATTTATCCGTTTCACTTCACCACACCTACCACTTGAGATTGTTTTTCATAGGCAGGGCTCTACATCCCATTACGACATTATCGATGTTCCATCCCTCATTTATATAAATAACCACCTTCAATCATAAAAATAATTTGATTGTATTACATGTAGCATGTGCCAATAAATACACGATGAAAAGCTTCAATGTAAGTCAGTGCCTAATTACACCACAGCACACAACACACCTGCCCATCTCTTCGGAGTTCATAAACAAAGGTTAGCTACATTCGACGTTATTATCATGGTAGATTTTGTGCAAAAGTGTGTAAAATTCCGAATGGAAGTAGTATAGTAGAAAAAGGTTTAGGGGCTCTAAACGCCCAAACCACGAACAACATGGACGAGTTTAAGAAACAAATAATCACTTCCAACTTTGATAAACTCATCGAGAATACGAAATGTAATTCTACAGTCCTTTTTAAACTGCGTGCATATGGAAATTTCAGTAGAGAAGACGTTGAAGAGCTGGTAAGTTTGAAAGATTATTTCTCCTTTTAATAAAACGATACCACTACTAGAACTGCAGCAAAAATACTTATCATACTCTAATTTTTAGATGGCTCTGAAAAGCATTCCCTCGGAACAGTCATTTCGATTTTACAACACAATACTTACAAAAGCAGATGGGTTTGAGGCATTAGAAAGAGTGCTAATGGAAACCAGTCAAACTGCAGCGTTGGCTGTTCTCAGAAAGCAGAGATCCTCCCCCAGTGTGATGGAACGCTTTCCACTACCGTTGAACACACCGACTTCTCTCAGGGAGGTTTCATTTCAACGCGAGGCAGATTTTGGGCAGATGACGATTAGCTGTGACGCTCTGCTTGGAAAAGGCAGCTCTGGCACAACAGTTTATAAGGGAATGTTTGGAACTCGTAAAGTAGCGGTCAAAAAAATACAGGGGGTATTTGGGAAAACAATTAATCGGGAGTTGGCAGTTCTAAACGACTGTGATACCCATGAAAACATTTTGCGCTACTTTGGAAGTGAACAACAAGGGGATTTCGTTCTGATTGCAATTGAGCTGTGTGACATGACACTGAAAGATTGGGTTGAAAATAAAGCCATGCAAGCCCCAATTCACATCACACCTGTAGAAATTCTAAAGCAAATCACAGTTGGGATTGAATGGCTACATTATCACAAAATTGTTCATCGTGACCTCAAACCAGAAAATATTCTGCTGACTTGTGAACCTGCCAGAGTGAAGATTTCTGACTTTGGGTTAAGTAGACAGATAGCAGACGGACGAAGCTCTGGGTCAACCTCAGAAAATGGTGGGACGGATGGCTGGATTGCTCCAGAGTTGCTTGCACAAAAACTTGCAAAAAAACCAGAGAAATTCAAATTTGTAAGTAATAAATATTATGAATTTCATATGAAGCGAGTTTTACATAAATATGAATGTACATGATTGCATAATTACGTATCATTGATTGATTGCAAGAATAGATTTGACAATGTTACAAATTTACATACATATCTTATTATCAGAGACTGATAAGCTCTCTTTTTCAAACAGACATTTGCATCCGATTTGTTTGCCCTTGGGTGCGTTTACTATTACGTGTTGACGGACGGGACACATCCATTTGGGAATTGCGTAGAGCGAACAGGAAACATCTACAACAAAAAATCGCTAATAAAATCAACAGCAATTAAACATACCTGCTCGCAAAATCTGCTCTTTATCAAACTTTTAATATCTGGCAATCCAATATCGAGACCGTCATGTACCAGTTTGCTTTCCTGTCCCCTATTTTGGCTGGAGGATCGTCGGGTTTGTTTTCTGGAAGATTTAACGGGTAAACATGAAAGTCTACGTAGGCAGGTGTTAAACTACAATTATGAAGTAGGCTGCAGGATGAATCATACCCGTGAAAATAGTGTATTACGTAGACACGTCATGATATGGTGTAACTGGATGCGTAATTCCATTTGCATATTTGAAAGGACAACATAATAAAGGGGAGCTGGCTCAGTACTACATGCCCTCTTGAAAAACTGATAGCCTTCTTTAGCAAGACCAAAACTATCCACGGGAAATTCAAAAAAAACGTAAAAACCACTATTGTGGTATTCGTGGGCACGGTGGACTGATGCGGTAAAACAACTCTTAAACCACAAAAGTTATAAAATTGAGATTCATTCCTGCGTAGCCTACTTCATAGATTGTGAGGTTTTAACGGACTGTAAATCGCAGTCCAGCTCGTCGGACACGGGCACAGGTTAGCAGAAACATAGAGATGGTTGGTATTGGATAATTTCCGGTCATGTGACAAAATGGGGGAATTAAGTAGAACAAGTTACGGGTTTCCAAGTCCATATCAACTACCTGGCTGCTACTTATCACAAAGATAAGAAAAATATTCATTTTTCTGAAATTAAGGTGGAGAAACCCCTAGTTATTTTTTTCATACCCCCCGGCCCCAGTTCCAATTTAAACGGAACAAAACCAGCACCTGCTGGGTAACCAGCGTACATATCTGGGGTCCCTTGAGAAAGATACTAAGTTTACTTCTAATTCCTCAGCAAGATCTCTCGCGAAGTTTGCATCCAATAGTGTTGAGATGGGCTCTGATATTTCCATTTTGTTCTTGAACATCTCCTCAAATAGGAATTATTTAATAGCCGGTGAAGTGAACGGCCTTTGCAGAGATCAATGTTGATGGTAAGGATTTACTAAGACGCAATGTAATCTTTAAAAGACTTCTGGCCTACAAATCAGATTGGACATAAGGGAAGGAGATGAGAGTATTGAAGGAGGATGACAGGATGACTATCAGTGCTTTGCAATTAAAAGGTTCCAATAATTACTAAAAGTGCACCTTGAAAACATGTTATTGAGTTAACTTTTCATAATGGAAAAAAATTGCGTTGCATTCCACCCTCTCAAAGTTTGACGTAAGAGTATTTTTTTAATATTGACGCTAATGCGAAACACTGACAAGCTGCGCTTGAAAGATCTTTCAATAACAGTGTATGCTATGATTAATGTCAGTTAGAGTTTGAGATAAAAGGCGGAATCTCGACTGTATCATGAGTATAAATATGTGGATCGTGTTGATTGCAGCTCATTCAGTTTTCTATTATGATATCTGTAATCAATACCAAAGTTGGTTTGATAGTATATTAGTACGCGTAATAGAGAGCGAGTTTGCATTTCCACAGCTAAATATTTAACAGCGGGGCAGTATGTTATTGCTTGTGCTTGATTTTATGAGTGTTTAGGTAACTGCCATGAATCCGATGCAATATATCAATCAATCTTCTTAATAATTATTTGTTAATAATAATTTTTAGATGGTTTAGAGCTATAAAGCTTGCAAACGGATAATTACTATTATTATTATCTTGCCTGATACAAATAAGAAAACTAGTAATGACAACAAATATTTGTGATTACGTAAATAAAGTAATATATCATTGTGATTCTCATGTCTCACTTGCATGTATGACGTACCTGTATCGCACTCGCAAAGTTACCTCATAGCTCCAAGAAGCAACAATGACAACCAGTTAATAATTAGAGTGGTGTTTAATTTTTTCGCGTAATTTCCATTACTACGAGGGCTATCGCGCCCGTCTTGAATTGATCATCTCAATTTTTAACAAAATGACTAACACTGCATTATCAAAGTCTGAAACTCATTGTCCCTTCACTGTAAATATTGATTACGGGTAAACTGCATTTGTTCCGTGTGATAAGATTTAAGAGGGCTAATAAAGACCGAACAAAATTCTTGAAGTCATATTCGTGTAGTTCTAATTTCCCATAATTTCTGTTTTATGCAATATGTTTTCTGAGCCTAACAAACAAAGCTATTACTAAAAATTTAAGCTTGCAAAAATTGCGCATGTGTGTGATTGGATGTCTTATAAAGAAATTTAAGAAATGTCTGATAATATCTTTAAAATGTGTACTTTTTAAATGATGTCATCCATATTGATCGCATTTAATCACAAGTTCTTCAAACAAGACACATTAGACTGTGACTTGATATATATTTGCCTACATTTTGCACAAAAATATTTTTTCCAAGCAGAGCTGAAGCCCTAGAGGTAATTTTTATAACACACGGATCATTGCTATTTATGGGTGAGCTTAGTCACCAATCAAATAATTCGGATTCCAATACGCAATATTAACCGTGCAAACTTAGCGGATGACAGAAAGAATGCAAAAAAGTTTAACTAATACGCGATATTGATATCTGTTTTAGGCGAACGGTTGTGATACTATATAAGTATTGTACTTGCAGTGACTTGATAGAGGATTTTCCATACCACACACTTGTATATTTCTTTTACGACAAGTCGAATCGATTTCGCCTAAATTATGCGATGTATATCGTTAGAAATAGTACTTAGTATTTACAGTGCAATTTCTAATAACGAAAACTTTTTGTCACTGAGTTAAGCCATTTCATACATCCAATCATATTCATCTTAAGACTAGTTTAAGTACAAACTCTACTTTGGAGTTCTTTGTCCACGATATTGGCATGAAAAATAACGTTAAATTTTTTCATGTCTTCTTTACTTGCATTGATCTATTTTCCGCTTTTACAATAATTTGTTATAGTGATTCCTTTGATGAAGCATATATCAATTCTGTGCCTGATATTATGCATCATTTCGTCTATGTTCATATTAATGCTTTACCACGACCTCATAAACCAAAGTGAGGATAATGATGGCTTGAGAAAAGAAAATGAGTGCAAGCAAGCTCTGGGAATCCAGCCATCCGTCCACTTTCTGAGGTTGCCCTCAGAGCTTCGTCGTCTGCTATCTGCTCTACTTCAACCCAAAGTCAGAAATCTTTCACTCTGGCAGGTTCACAAGCAGCAGAATATTTCCGTTTTGAGCGGTCACGGATGAAGCAATTTTGTGATAATTAGCATCATCCCAACTTGATTGGCTTAGGAATTTCTACAGTGTGATTGTGAATTGGGGCTTGCATTGGTTTTGATTTTCAACCCAACTTCAGTGATGTCACACGTCAATTGCATCAAGCGAAATCCCCTTGTTGTTCGACTTCCAAAGTAGCGCAAATGTTTTCATGGGTATCACAGTCTTAGAACTGCCAACCCAGAAATTGTTTTCCCATCCCCCTGTATTTTTTGACCGCTACTTTACATTCCCAACTTCCCTCTATAAACTGTTGCCAGGCTGTTTCAAGCAGGGTCCACAGTATCTATCTGCCCAAAATCTGGTCCTCGCGTTGAAATGAAACCTCCCTGAGGAGAAGTCGGCACACTGTGGTTCAACGGTTAGTGCGAAGGTGTCATCACACTGGGGGAGGATCTCTGCTTTCTGAGAACGCCACAACGCTGCAGTTGATGGTTTCCCATAGCACTCTTTCTCAATGCTCACACATCCTGTTTCTGTAAGTATTGTGTTGTTAAAATCCGAAACTGACTGTTCGAGAGGAATGTTCTTCAGACATCTAAAAATTACGAAGTATGAAAGATTTTTGCGTGGAGTTGTTAGTGTTCCGTCTTTATTTAAAAGCCGAGTCAAATCATCTTTCCAAATTACCGTTTCAACGTTTCTCTACTGAAATTCCGCTATGCCACGCAGCATTCACTAAAAAGGCGATCTTGCCTACAATCACATTCTTCGTCATTCCTCGATGCGTTCTATCAAAGTTGGGAAGTGATATTTGTTTCTCTAACCTCCGTCCATGCTGTTCGTGGTTCGGGGTTAGAGCTAAACCTTCTTTTACTATACACTCTATCTCGGAATTTACACACCTTTCACAAACACCTACCCATTAAATAACGTCGACAATGTAGTAAACCTTTGTTTTGAACTCCCGAAGGCGGGGTGTGTTGGTGCGGGTTGGTGCTAATAGCTGACCCAGTCATTCGAACGTTCCTTCAATATGAACAGAACAAAACAATTTTGTACTTGATGACGGATGCCCGCACTGGTACTCAACAATATGCCTGGAATCTACTTGTGGAACCTACACGGAGCTATATATTGTATAAAACCCCTCACTTCTCTTGCAAAACATAATGTTCATATACGCACCATACATTTTAACTGACGATTGTCTCATATACATACCTACTTTCCAAAACCACAGAAGCATTCTATACTCCGCTTCTGGTCATCCAGATGAACAAAGAACAAGCGTCGCATCAATGCAAATTTATTATTCCTTTTGAAAAAGGAACCAATTGTCATGTTAAAATGTACTGCTAAGAATGAAGGAAAAATCCATTGAGTTCAAGGTCTGGGATAATTTCACAGCAGTTACGCAATGCAACGTTTACCCATTCCATAAAAAAGAGAAAGCCACCTGAAGTTTTTACTCAACAGAAATAATAACAAAACGTGCACAATGGAAACCCCGTTGAGTGTTGTTGTTTAGTTTTAAGGCATTTTCATACACCTGGATAACCAAACTTTTTTTTCTAAAAAACTTTTCTTGTAAAAAAACAAGCTCGAGAAGGGAAAAACAATACTCCTAGTTTATATCAGCATCATTCAGAATTACAACACAAACCAGACACATTCCATCTTTCCAAGCAACTACAAACAGTTTATTTTGAACTGAAAATGTCACATAAACAATTTCAATTAATTTTGCTCGTCGCCCTCGCATTTTTTGTAATGGCGATAGTTGTTAACTGCGCTTATCCTACACCAAGTAAGCTGTTTAAACTAAAAATAAAAAGAATGAGAACTTAAAGGGTTTACTTATTAAAACTTTGTTGAATTACAGGATATGTTTCTGCCGAGGAAAAGACTGCTCGGTGTAATTCCCAATGCCACACTCCTCCCGGAGGTCAATGGGGTCCTCAGAATTTGAGACGTGCTTTTGATTGCTGTCGGAATCAGGGTTTTCAGAGAGGAGGATGTAATGCTCCTGGTGAGGCGTTTTGTTCAAGTGACTGAGTTGTGTATTGAAACAGTATTTCATGAAACTGTTTTTTTAATTTTTTACTTTGATAAAACTTAAAAACTAAAATTTTTTATTCACCTGACAAAAGAGCTGTCATAATTGACAATTAAAAATAAACCGTAATGTTCTGACAATTCAATTCAACTGTAATTTACTTCTAATAGCCTAAGAAATTGTCGATTCTCACATTTCCCCAATCGACTGCAAAATGCATTTTATAACAATTCCATACAAAGCAAGTTAACAATGTGCGATAGGCTCACATCCAAAAACTCGAGAAACGTGCTGTGTCCCATTTGAAAAAACGGGTAAGTGGTTTTCAAAGTTAATGATAGAAAGGACTTCGCAACCTTAAACATATAGCTTTTTCTCCTCGTCATTTTCAGAAGCTTTCCTTTCAACGCTATTGATGTGTCAAATAAAACTCCCAAGAAAATACATTCAAGTTTACAAATAACAAGGCCTAAAATTACAAACAGAGAAAATATGGTTGGAAGCACAAAAGTGCCATTGGCAATGAACGAGTTGGCGTGTTTAATAACCATAAAGGCAGCTAAAATAAAAGTAGAATGCATGAGAAAAAAGTGAAATGTAAACCTCATTTTTGCAACTATTTCATTATTGTAGCAACAAAGCAGTTGGTGACACCTGTAGATATGGATAATCCAGCGAGAATTTACATTCCCCAACAATTTTGTTTCAAAGTTGGAATTACCAAATCCTTCAACCTTTTTAGTGGGCATTAGAGCTGCCAGCCAGAGACAGGATGAAGCTGGGGTCAACAATATAGTAAAAATGAAAGTCACAAATGTGCCACAAAGTGTGAACGTTGACCACGCATACAAGCTTGCAAAGAAAAGAGCTGTTGGAGATGAAAATGAAACTTGTAGCTCAAACAAATCAACCAAAATCCGGTGCATTGGGTCGGAGGGATGAAACATGAAGAAAAATAGGATGACTGGGAAGCCCAGGGTACATACAACAGCAAAACTGAGACCAAATTCCCAAATTTTTCCAGTTTTGGATTTCATTGCCATTTCAAGATGGTTTGGATGGTCTTCATTTCCACTTTGATAGAATTTTTCTATAAAAAACGATTATATTGTGAAGTTAAAATAGTATTTAAATTCTTGTAACCATTTAACAGATGAACATTACCTTTCAGATCCATGTCCAGTTTGAAGCAACCATTGTAAAACGCACAAACGTATGCTTTCAATGGTCGTAATATGGAGACAATTAGTGAGCACCACAATACAAAGCAGCCAATTAGGATTGTGAAAGTAGTTCCAAGGCTTTTGTGTTGGCTTGAGACTGAATTTGAATCATCTTTCTCCTCGTTGATATTAAAGTAGACAACCCCAACGAAAAATGGGAGCAGCAGCAATCCAAAATAATACATGGAGGAATAGAGATAATAGCTGTAGACTGGGGAACAAACACACATCTCCAACTCACTGTCCCAGTAAAGAACTGAGGCGAGAGCATATTTTATGACACCGAGACGAAATTTTAACAAATTTTTGAAGCGCGTTGTGAGCATTTTTAGCACTTTATGGAGACTTGTGGGAACAAGGTGCTGTTCTGTGTGGCTTAAGAAACCGTTTAATGTGGAAAATTTGAATTGTTTTATAAATTTTGATAGATAAAAACTTGTTTTGTATAAGAAAAATGGCTAGACAAAGCCATTAACAAATTGTTAATGGGTTTATTACGTTGCAAGTGCAGAGCTATAATTGAAAAACTGTGAAAATGTTCTGTAACGACTTTTCATTACAAGATTTCATCAAAAAATTTAATCGCTTTCAAACAAAGCATGTAAGATTTCCTCTGAAGTTATATCAATTCTTTTTTTGTCAATCCTTTTTCAAGTTTCCGTGAAATCCAATTTGTCAAAATTTAAAACAAAATATTTGTTTTTCAAGATTGTGAAAAAGAGGTTTCCCAAGTTATATGACTTCATTTTTTGAATGCGCAGCAAGACTGCGTCAATCGAAAATGGTGGGTGTATGTACAATAACTTCAAAAATTTGAAGGTATAACAATTTTAATGTATTGCATTGCATTAGATAAATTGATGGCTTAGCTAAACCCGACAATCCAATGGAAATATTCAGTTTTCCCTATTATTATGAATTACTTTTGAATTTATTCCATTCAATTACTAATGATTTAGCAAGTCATCTAAGCATCAATCAGTGCTTCAAATTTAAGCCAGAATTTCTATAATTTCAAAATATCACACTCTTACTTGCGTTTGATTTGTATAAAAAAAGAACTAAAAATTTGAGCAAAACCGGTATTTAACACAAAAACGAATTATTGTTGCTGCAAAAAGTTGCATGCAAACTCTACAGAATGAGAACATACAAGACGCATTTGGTGATATGCACAAAGACCAACAGCGAAGTGCTTGATGATGATGATGATGCTCACGTACCTACGGAAAATACCGTGCTCTACTTGTCAACCAGAGGCCGAGCTAAAGCTCGCATTACAGCTCTTCTCTTTCTTGCAACCCATAGGTTACGAACACCTACGCAACATACATATTATATGAGTATCGACTTCTCTGCAAGATAGACCTACTTTCTCAAAACCAGCAAGTGTGCTATTAAGCTCTTCTTCTACCATTCTCCACTTGCATCTGACTTTTTGATAGCTATTTACATTTGGGGATAGATACCGACTGGCAAAAACGTGCGAAATTCTCGGAAAGGGATTGTTTTGAATTTCTCATAAGCTCAATGCTGTAGACCCAAACAAGAGTGTTTTTTGTGCTCCCAAATTCCAAAACCATACAACAAGTTGTAGTTCCTTTGGGAATGGAACAAAAAACGGTAATAAAATGCGAGATACTGCAAGTAGCACGCTGGTTACAATAGAAAATATTCCACTTGAAGCAAATATCAGCATTGCTGACGAAAATGGCTCGGATCCAGATGAACAAAGTCAACTCGTTGTTGAGCAAGCCTTGCAATCCATAAACTTCCATGAGAACTCTGGATTCGTGCTGAAATACGAACGTAAGAACTTTTCACAATTTTTTTTTCAATTTAAAATTTTATTAAAATTTTTCTATTTCAGGAAGCGCCTGCCCAGACCTCAGCACTCCACCTTCCATAATCAGTCTGGGAAGCTCTCGTCCATGGGCATTAGCAGGTCCATCCCATTTTGGGACGATAAGTCTGAAACAGGGAGATAAGGAGGTGCTCAACTTCCGCTACCATTCCCAAAAATGTCTGACATTCTGCGGAACTAAAGATCGTGTTTCAGATGTCTACGTTCCACAGCTCCAAGAAACCATTGGGAGAGTTGAATGCGGAGCATTTGGACATGGAGGGACAGTCACGGATTTTGTTTCAAAATCTATTTTTCTATTGTCTCAAGTTGCTAGTCAGCCTGCCCCAAAAATTCATATTACGGATGATATAGGAAATATAGTTTCGGTAGCGGAGGGCTCAAGGGGATTTAGAAGGAGGGGTGGAACAACCTGGACGGATTTTAAATTCAAGTATTCTCAGCCGGCTGAGAATGATATCAATTTGCCAGCTTCAGCTAAAATTTTGTTGGTTGTGGGATTTTTTATGTGGGTAAGTTTCATAATGATTTTTTCAATTAAAAAAATATTCAAATTTTTTTCTTTTTTTGCAGGTATTCGTATATCAAGAGAAAAAGGCTGGAGATAGGTGGGCTGTCATTTGGCTAGCTGTGATGGTTTTTCTCGTGTTCGCTTCCATTTGGCCAATCAGCCTGGTGGTAAATTACATGGAGTTTTGATAACTTAAAATGATTTTGTCTTGTTCGCTTAAAAACCGCTTTGCTCATTAAAAAAGTCAGTTAACAAAGCTCAGCAATAAATAGCATCATTTTTTATTTCAAAATTTTGTATAAATATTCATTACAAATCTGCATAAAAATTGCATGCTTCCTAAATATCCTGAATGGAACAAAGCAGTTCACTCACAGATTGCCACGTCCCCTATGACAAAAAATATGATTTCTTTACAAGTTCAAAACTGCTTGGATAACTGTGCATAATATACATATCTTCAACCACAACTCGTTTGCATCTTGAACAAGATCTTATAAGAAATATTGTCCCCTTGTCTTGTCCAAGAAGAAAGAAACTGTTCGTATGCGATATCCTTCCTGTGTATGTATAATGCACTTGCATAATATGATGCACTAACCCACTTTCATTATGATCGTATCCAGAAAACATGACACATTTTATTCGCATATCAGGCATACATCCTTATGTTGAAGAATTTGAGAGGGTGTATCATCTACCTAAGCAGAGCAAGCTAAACAAGTCCAAGCCAACTGACAAAAAACCTTTTTAATTTTAAATTTAATTTTTGATTTTTGAAGTAAAAAATTAGTTAAAATTTTTGGAGTCATGAAATGGCTTCAGTATCAAAACTCACTGAGTTGGGCGTTAATTGCCCTTGTTTTGGAGAGTTCAAGTGCCCCCATTGCTCTCGAATTTGGGAAAGTGGCTTTGCTTGGAGGGATGTTGGCCAACAGTGCAAATTTTGCAGTACTGAAGTCAAGCCGAGGAAGCTTCAGCGTCCCTTCTATTACTATTGTGAGCCCTGCCTAATAAAAACCAAAGGTTTGGTGGGAGGTTGGATTTATAAATACTGTGAAGAAGGAAATCATTGTAAGACCTGCGGACGGAATTCCCAGCCTTATAAAATACGTCAAGTTCAAGTTGGAAAATATGTGGTTTCAAAACCTGAAGTGGTTCAAATTGGGAATCAAGAGGAATTATGTGATAGGCTCAAGAAAATTAGAAGCTATTGCAGACATGCTGCTGAGAAACCTGTTCCTGAAACTAAAGTGCGAAGGGTACCTTGGCAGTTAAGAGTTCCACCCTGGGAGGGGGTTATCCAAGAAATTAGGTGAATTTTTATTTCTCGAGCCAGGAGCAGCTGCTGTATTAAGCTATGATCAAGATTTCCCTACCATATCTTCATCACAATCATCAATATCGTCATCATCATCATCAGAATTTTGGAATTCGCACTCGCTTTCCGAAACCAAAACAACGCGCAAAACTAAACAGGGACCAAGCCCAGAGGAAGCTCAACTCGAATCGATTTGCAAAACTCCATTTGAAAGCCTTGTTGGAAATTTAACCGAGGACGAACGTACTTTGAGTTCCAATGCTCAAGGGTTGGAGTCACCACTCCAGAACGTGTGCGACCAGCAACACCATTTCACATTTTCCTCGTCGACCGCAACGATTTTTTAATGGTAATGTGACAAGCCATGTTTTTATCCTAATAGAGGTCCAAAATTGGTGAATTTCGGATTGTAATTAAATTTTATTTTTTTTATTCACAGATCCAAAACCTGAAAGCCGAAGCCTGTCCAAATCCAAGATGATATCTGCTACCACCCAAACTTTCACTGTAAAAGACGCTAAAATGACGGAAGTAAACCCAGGACTAACGACCTACAACGGTTCCGTTTCTCCTCAACAATCCGTCCCTAATTGCAACCCACCAGACGAATGTAATGGACCAAACTCGGGTTTCCCAGGGAAAACCCTGCTTCTTGGTCTCTTCGTTTTTGGTTTGTCGGTTGGAATATCAGCAATTTTAAACAGAAGGGGAAATTAATATAATCCAAGTAAAATACACAAATTCATGAATTAGAAATATTTATTGTATTGCTATAAGTTTATGGTGATGGTTGGGACATTTTTCAATTTTGTAAATTTCTTATATAAAAAATTACGAAATATATTGAGATTTAACTTTCCTTGATAAGCAATAAGACTATAACCATCCACGTGCAATTTCATTTCGTGACAATACGTCTGAAACAGGGTGATAATGAAGACTTATTCGGTTAAAAAACGCTTTGCTCATTAAAAAGCAATCCACAAAGTACATCCAAAAAGAGCATGACTTTTATTGCAAACTTGCATAAAAATTCATTCTAAAATGAAATACATGCATAAATCCAAAAAAGATTGCTTAACTCACAGATTGTCACGTCCCTTATGACAAAAGATATGGTTCGTTTACAAGCTCAAAACTGCGTTGATACTTGTGCATAATACATATTCATCTCAACCCTCCTGCATCTTGAACAAGATCCTATAAGAAATTTTTCCCCTTGTCTTGTCCAAAAGAAAGAAGTTGTTCGTATGAGATATCCTTCCTGTGTATGTATAATGCTTGCATTATATGATATATAACCCACTTTCATTTTCATCATATCCAGATAACAAGATCTATTTTGTTTTCGCAATTCCCGATATACATCTCTTCATGTTGAAGAGTTTGGTTTATGTCCTATCCCAAAAGCAACTGACAAAAACTTTTTTTTTTATTGCGAAATTCAATTTTAAGTTTAATTTTTTACTGTTTTTTTTTCATTTATAAAATTGTTATCTATTATACAGTGCTTTGAAATGGCTTCCAATTATAAAAATGATTACTTTTTTGGCGAGTATAAATGTTCTCATTGCTTCCGAAAATGGGAGAGTACCCACGCCTTGGAGAAATATGGTCAGAAATGCAAAACCTGCATTGAAATTGTGAAGGCGACTAACCTCTACCCACTTTACAATTATTCTTGTGAACCTTGCCTTACAAAAACGAAAGGGGTGCAAGGAAACTGGCAATATAAATTTTGTGCGGAAGGGAACCTTTGTAGAAACTGTAGATGGATTTGCCAACCATTTGAACGAAAGCAATTTAAAATTGGAGGCTACGTGCTTCCAAAGCTGCCCAAAGGTCCGTGTCATATTGACCCGAGCAAGAGGCATCAAAGGGAGCTGTGCGAGAAGTGTGTCAAAACTGGAATCTATTGCAGAAATGTTTCTGGGGAGCCCCAATCTAAATCCCGAGGGGGAATGGAGATGTGGCAGTTGAGAGTTCCCAAATTGAAAGAGCAGGTCCCCTCTGAAAGTTTGGAGGTGGCACCAAAACGGGAAGAGGTTTTCCAAGCCATTTCGAAGGTACCCAAAGCAGAGTATTTTTCTCCAACAAAAAGTACAGTCTTGGCATCCTACGATGAAGATTTTCCAACCATATCATCATCGCAATCATCATCATCGTCATCCCAAACGTCTGGAATTCGAACCCGGTTTCCAAAACCAAAAAGAAGTCGCAAAATGTCGAAGAAAGCTAGACCAGAAATGGAATGCAGTTCCAAAATCATGCCAGCTTCCAGTTCTGCTGTAACTGAAAATCGTGTTGGAAATGCTGAAAATCGTGTTGGAAATGTTGAAAATCGTGTAGGAAATCCTGAAAATCGTATTGGAAATGCTAAAAATCATGTTGGGAATGCTGAAAATCGTGATGAAAATGCTGAAAACTGTGTCCATAATGAACTCACCTTGAGCTTCACTCATGAAGAGTTAGAGTCACCACCTCAAGAGCTGGTACGACCATCAACACCACTTCCATCTCTACCTCGAGAGTCTTTTATGGGTAATATATAAAATGGTTTTATTAAAACCATTGCGGATAGTTGAAGAATTATTGATTCTAACTTCTACCTAATTTTTTTTACATTTTATTTCCCAGGTCCAACATCTAAAAAACGAACGCCAACCACATCCAAGTTGGAAACTGATACATCTACATCCTACAAAATAGAGGATGCTAAAATTATTCAAGTAATTCCAGCCATCTCCACCTGCCATCAGAACAGCTACTACAGTCAGCCTCGGCCGTACAGACGCTATGAGGAACCAGATTACATTGGCAATTTTCTGCTTCTCACCCTTCTATTTGCAGGTTTGTCCTTTGGTTTATCAGCACTTTTCAAGGGAAGGGGAAAGTGAATGAATCCCAGGAACTCATAATTTTCTTCCAATCCCAGATGCATTAAAATCGACACGTTTTATATACTGATGAACTGATATTTTTCTATTTTATGAAACTCTTTTAATAAAAACTGTTAAAAATATGAAGTTTTTAGCTCGTTTCTTAAAAACCCCAATATAAACCTAAATCCAATCTGCTTTCTTGTCGTGTCCCCTATGACAAATGATATGGTTTGTTTGCAAGCTCAAGGGATAATATTATGCATACTACATCTTCTTTATCAACTCTCCTGCATCTTGAACAAGATCTTGTAGGAAATTATCTCCCCTTCTCTTCAAAGAAAGAAGGAACAAAACGTTCGTAAGCAATATCCTTTGCATGTATAATGCACTTGCATACTAATATTTTGATACGTTAACCCACTTTCAATACGAAGTATCCAGAAAACATGACTCATTATGTGTTCACATCTCCAGTCGAATGCATATCTCTTGATATTCAAGTCTTTGGGAGTGTTCAAACAAGAGAATTTTTTATACAAATTTTTTCTCAAGATTAATTTAACTAAATATAAACACGTGAAATGGCTTACCCATTAAAATCCACAACTCTGGGTGTGAACTACCCCTGTTTTGGAGAGTTCGAGTGTCCGAAATGCTTCCGAACATGGGAAAGTGGCTTGGCTTGGAGGGAGGAGACTGGCCAACAGTGTAAATTGTGTCGTACCGACGTGAAAGCGAGTAACCTCCAACGTCTCTACTATTACTATTGCGAGCCCTGCCTAACAACTTCAAAAGGTCGGTGGGGAAGATGGATGTATAAATTTTGTGAGGGCGGAAACCCTTGTGAGACTTGTGAGAGACCTTGCGCACCCAATGCAAGAACCCAAGTTCAAGTTGGAAAGTTTGTGCTTCCAAAGCTCGAAGAGGTTCCGGTGGACGTCGACCCAGCCAAGAGGCATCGAAGGGAGTTGTGTGAGAAGTGTAACAAGGTTGGAGGCAACTGCAGATTCATTTTGGGGAAAGCTGAGCCTCAACCTCGAGGTGGATTAGACACCAAAACAGAGGAGAAATATTATTCGGCAGTACTAAACTACGATGAAGACTTCCCCACCATTTCTTCATCCCAATCATCAACAAGCTCGTCAACTCAATCTGGAATTCGAACTCGCTTTCCAAAACCAAAAAGGAGTCGTAAAACACCCAAAGAATCTATTTCAAAAGCTCAGACTTTTCCTGGAAATTCAACCCAAGACGAACCCACCAATCAAGGGTTACCGTCCCCACCTTCAGAACATGAACGAGCAGAATCAGAAACCCCACTTCCAGATCTATCTTCTCGGCAAGTTTTCATGATAAACGAAACTACAATGACACCAGCAACTCCACAACCCTCCACCTCCAATCAGATCCACAGCTTGACGACACAGCAGCCCAAATTAGGTTCATCTGGTACAATTCTCTTGCTCACTCTCTCCATTGTTGGCTTCTTCGTTGGGTTTGGGTTATCAGCAGTTTGGAACTTGAGGGGAAATTGAGATAATCCAAGGACAACCACTTATTTCTTACGGCGAATATGAAACGATATAATAGATCAGTGGAATATGTGAATATTTGTCAATTTTATAAACTTTTCCAAATAAATAGTTGAATTTTTAATAACATTTCATTCTTTAGTCGTTTCTTAATATGCACCAAATATCATCACCTTCTTTACAGCGTGAATAATTGACAGCTCAAGGGATTTACCGTATAATTCCCAAACCAAGCCGCAGAGTAGCCCGGAAAATCGGGAAATAGCATTGGCCACATTCCCTGATCTCCGGGGCGAATCGAGACTGTATTCGGCTTCCTTTAGATTATTCACGTTTACTTCCCGTCGTGTTCTTGTTTCATCCCAAAAGCAAAGTTTTCCTGCGCGGGTGTTTCAAACGGGGGATATTTTCACAAGGAAAGTAAATGCACTCTGTTCTTTGCACTAGTAAATACAATGCAGAGTGTTTTTACAAGATTGGACGAGTTTTTTAAGCAGTAAATCTTATCAGTGATGTTAACTGATGGTAGCACTCGACAGGATAGCTTCCGGAGTAGTTTAGCCAAGTAATTGTGAATAGCCATAAATTTTTTTTCACTTCATTTTTGTGTTGTTTTTAATTAATTTTTATGAATATTTTACCCCCTTTTTTTAGATCATCAAGACTGAATTAAAATGTATAAGACTGAGCTAGGCGTGAAGTTCCCCTGTTTCGGGGACTACGAGTGTCCCAAATGCAAATATTCGTGGGGGTCCAGATTCGCTTGGAGGGACTACGGTCAGATGTGCAAATTCTGCCAGGAATCCTACCTCGGGAAGCGTCTCCAGCCCCTCTACTTCTACTACTGCGAGGCCTGCATCTTGAAGTCAAATGGGGCGAAGGGGAAGTGGACGTACAAGTATTGTAAGGAAGGAAGGCCCTGCAGGACCTGTAGAAAGATAGTAAAACCCTGTGATAGGAGGAGTCTCTTCGTGTTTCCGACCAATCTGAGTTATGCAGGGAGTCGGCTGGTGAGCATGAGATGAAGTTGTGTGTGAGAAGTGCAGGTTGCTTGGGAGGCACTGCGGGAGAAGATTGGAGGAAGAGAGAAACGCTTGCGGACCATGGAGGAGGAGGAGCGCTGGCGAACCATGGAAGAGGAGGCAAAGAAGGTCATCTACAGGAATATTGATGAGGAGGCGAAGGAGAAGAACTGGAGCCTCGGAGCTATCAAACTAGCTAAGTTTATTAGGGACCAGTTACGATTAGCAATGAAGAGAAGATCAGGGAGGAGGTCAACTTCTCTCACTTGAAGACTGATGTGAGTTCTAATGTATTTCATTTATGACTTTTAATTATGATCTTGATTAAGTGTGTATAATTGGGTGAATTGATGTGGTGAATTTTGGTTTTTAGGTGGTGTTTCTTGCAGCTATTGATGAAGATGAAGACTGAAGCCGAAACTTTAATGATAAATTGTTAATTTCTTAAGAATAATGAGTGACGATGATAAGTGTTCCGTACCATTTTGTATTTTGATAGTCAATGAGAGTTGAAAGTCTGATATGATATGAATTGTTATTAAATGTTAACTGATTAATGAAAATATTAAGGAGTGATTGTTGACTTTTCTTATGGAACTCTCTTCTTGAGTAATTTTTAAAACACATTTAATGATGTTTTCTTCAAAAGAAATCAGAAAAGTGCTGAATATGCTGTTTTTTAACTCAGGTCAAAGTTTGAAAGACATAATTGGTGACCCCGACCCAGTTCACGCCGGTGGTGGAGCTAGAGCAAAATGGGAGTTGGAATATCGAACAACACCAACTCCTACAATTGTTGGAGCTGCAGTACCACTTTCCATCGTGAATTTCACCAGTTCCCGATACCAGGTGAGGATTATGTGAAATATTATGAGTGAAATTATCCCTTATTATTTCGAAAAGTGAGTTATTATAATTGTTTTTCTGTATGTTTCAGTATTCTGCGGGTTCTTTGTGGCAATACTCATCATCATCTGCAGCCTCGTGTGCCTGAGGTGCTTCTACTTCGGAATGCATTCCGTATTCGGCATCCCCGCTGACCTGGGCTGCTTCGCCTCCCTCTTCCCCATCGTCATCCCCTCGTGGACAAGCTCGACTTCTTCTTTCTCACCACGAGATGGTGTGAGTTTACTTGATCGGATTGGGTTCTTCCTCTGCCTTGCTACCCCTCTTGCGACGATGGACTCAAGGGGACACCTTCGTCATCGTCGAGCGCCATCGGGATATACCTCGGACTTGGATAAACTACCGAATGGAATCTTCCGTGGACCTCCCCCTTCCAGCCGCCTTACGTCGTGATGTAGCCCACCTTCGGAATGATCTTGTTGGCTGTATTCTGCCAGTATTTGGGTCTTGGAGTGGTGCTCCTTTCCAAAATGGTGTCGAAGAAACTCTTTGAAGCAGTTGATAGGTTGTCCCTTAGCCTTGTCTTCATCATTGAGCTCCGCATCCTGGGGTCGATTCAGATCTCTGGCGAGTGCCTCCAGGAGATCGGCCTGAAAGTTTCCGTCTTCAGTGAAAGACTCAACACAGAGGATTGAACCACTCGCGTAAAAACGATTGCCTTCATCCCCAATTCGGCTGTAAGAAAGAGGTCGACATGAATGAGTAGATTTTTTATGTTTAAGTCGAAAAAAGTGCCAATTAAAAGAAATGAATACTCACTCAGTCATTCTGATGACGAGGGCTGACCACAAGTTGAAAAATATCTGGATTTTGAACTTGAGCTGGTAGATAAGCCCGTACAACTTGACGAGCTGGTGGACTCAGCCAGATCCATTTTCTCGATGAGGGTGTCAACCGCTAGGGCTGTCAACTTGGGATTTCAAATTGAAGAGCCAAATTGACAAGTTCCAATGCCAGCCCAAATGACTTGATCGGAAGAAGGGACTTTTGTGGATAGTAGAAGTAGTTAAAATGACGCCCACGGTAGCTGAACCTCCTTCGATCTTCATTTCGGCCAGGGTTGGATTCAGCTTGTTGCGAAGACTGAAAAAAATGGGTTAATCACCTCAATTCCATGTGCTGCTTGTTTTAATACTTTTACAACCTGGCTCCAAGATCTCCCTGTGACACGAATACCGCTTGCTTTCCTTATCAAGAAGCGGAACGGAGTGAGCACCGTTTGCGGAGTCACCTAAAGGAGTGGCCTTCAACCCTTTGCTTTGGATGGTGGCAGCCCTCCATCACCACTCTTGCAGATCAGGAACTCGCTAAACAACCCCCGACTCCATTGAGGATGTTTCTCATTAACAACTCCGTGGAAAAATCTTTCCCTACCCTAATAGTCTTCGGCAAACTCGACCGTTTTTCCATTATAAAATGAAGAAAAAACTGGAGTCACTGTCAAAACCACCAAAACGAGTGTTATTAAAGCGTAGCACGTAAAAGTTACAAAAGCCAGGCACCATTTACTCACTTTTCAATTCGATGTCGCATTTGTATCCAGATCCAGTCACCAGTTCCAAATTGATGAAGAAAGTCACTAGATTCGTTTCTGGTTGAGGATCTACCTCCGGTTCTAAGAAGAAGGCAAAGCGAAGAAACTCAACTGGATTCTTGGAATCGGAAGCAAACACGTAGATCTCAGGAATATTCATGGGTACAAAGCAAGGACTTTCTCCACGGAAAAAGAGAAGGGCTTCAAAAAGGCTAGATGCTCCAGCACTAATTAATGGAATGTGAGATAGTCTTACCCAGTAACCGTAATAGAAGCTCGGGACATCCCTCCAACGCCAGGATTCCCTTCGGAAAGGCGAAAGACGTGAATGCGCTCCTTGCTTCTGTCAACCTAGAAGGCTTCCTTCATATTAACTCCATCCGATGAAAGGAGAATTGGGTAGAGGCGACGGGAACCAATAAGATGTGAGCACTGTGCTCCAGAAATCAACTTGAAGAGCTGAACAGTCCCTGTAGGCTCCAAACTCAGTTCGGCAGTTGGAGAGCTCTCTGTTTCCATCCTTTCCATAGAGGAACTCATTTCAGATCGGTGCTTAAAAACTGAGGAACGCTGGAGAGCGAAAAGAAAGCTGAATTCAACTCAGCAAGACAAAAAAAGGAATGTACGAATACCGGCTTGAAGTTGAACTTGAACTGGTGGTGAAATGCACAGCTTAACATAATACACTGTGAATGAGCTCCTTGTAACTCAAATCTTACAGGAAATAGTTGAGTGAGATTAATATGATGCACAATTCTTTTTCGGCTGGCTGCAAATTCATTCAAACTTTTATATTCCACATCTCCTTATAATTTTCCTTTCCTAAGTAAATTTGTGCAGTAATTTAGGAAAGTTTAGCAAAGTCACAGTTGTAAATCCTACAGCATTTTCAAAGCAGACCGAAGTGGCTCGCTAGAGTCAAACATATTTATTTAAAACAATCGAATACAATAACAATTTATGGTAGTTTCATCCAAGTGTCTACTAGTTGGTGCTTCACATTAATTTCCATATCTTGATTCCCAATACGTCTGTCATGATGGAGATACAAAGTAATAGAGA